>CM053026.1:207199904-207240047 GCA_028564925.1 Lithobates sylvaticus
ACATGGGTATGAGCCCTTTTGACTACTATAGTATTTTTTTATTGGTTGTGGTGATATGGGGGAGGCGAGGGTGGGGAGGTTCCTATTTAAAATGTTTTTTTGTTTAGTGAAAGGATTATGATTTAGATTTTTTTTTTCATGTCACCATGCCATTATAAATCACTAAATGTTTCTAAAGAACTAGATGTCTACTGTTTTTCATTGTTTTATGTATTGCCCCTTTTTTCATAAAGGTTGGTATATAAATGTTAGGAAGCCTGCACACTCCCAGCCTGCTTCCTATGAGTATACCAAATTATTTGCCTTGATTGTGAGACTTTTTTCACTCAAAACAAAATGAAAATATATAGCTTTCTGACCCAGACTTTTACTACAAAGTGCTCTGCATACACAGACACATCTTATGATTGTCATTAATGCTAACTTCACTGCTCATCTGCCCAGCACAATTTATATACATTGGAAAGCATTGCATTGTGAGGTGAAGCCAACACATTTTATTGTTTTACCCTGCTGTGCCACAACTGGGGAGAACGTGTGCAACTTGCCATTCCTGCCCACAGGAAGTGGGATCATCAGTTCATGTCCACCATCTCAGATTATGCAATATAATAGTCACTCATGTCTGATTATGTAGTTTGTATTATTTTTTAATAAACACAGAATGCCTTGAAGTTAAACTCTGGGATAAGCGAATATTGTCTAAATACAAGAGACATGTGTATTCTTGCTATATTTATTCTGTTCTCTGTTTTTCTTCTACATCTGTATAGTAATTCAGGGTCAATATTACATACCTGTTAGAGACTGAGTATATAAGGGGGCTCTTCTTGCACCTCCTCCCTAGCACTTAAAGATGGTGACAAAGCGTGAGAGGGCACAGAGTAGCATGAGTGATAGAGTAGCAGGCTGTACCAGATCTGTGTCGCTGCCTGGCTACCAGATGTGTAGAGCGGAGAACTGAGGATCACAAAGCAGAAACCAAATGCAGGAACACTGTGGTACCAGAACAGGCTACAGGAACAAGATTAACACCCTCCTGCCCTGCTTATAGCAGAATGATGGCCAGGTGGGGGCTTTATCATTCTGAGTGGATGTCAGGATGTCAGGGCTGTGCAGCAGAGCAATTTGTCCCCAACTGTGTCATGTGATCACTGTGACCAATCACAGCAGGTCACATGACTGTTGTAAACAATGGATGGCTTTCTTTCATGCCATCAATTGTGTACAATTGTGTTGCTAGCTGTGATTGGTCAATGTGATCACATGGTACAGACAGGACCAATCACAGCCCATCTGTACTTTGTGATTAGCTTTGACCAATCACAGCTAATCACAACAAAACAAACTGAATGAATCAGTTTCATTTAGTAAAATGATTTCTTAAAGCAATGTAATTCACTGCTACAAGCAATCATATTACATAGTTACATAGTTAGTTAGGTTGAAAAAAGACACAAGTCCATCCAGTTCAACCACAAATTAAACAAAAAAAAAAAAATATATATATATATATATATATATATATATATATCATACAATCCCATATACCCCATTCTATACCCACAGTTGATCCAGAGGAAGGCAAAAAAAACCCCAGCAGAGCATTCTCCAATTTGCTAAAGCAGGGGAAAAAAAAAAATTCCTTCCTGATCCCCCGAGAGGCAATCGGATTTTCCCTGGATCAACTTTACCTATAAAATGTCAGTACCCAGTTATATTATGTACATTTAGGAAAGTATCCAGGCCTTTCTTAAAGCAATCTACTGAGCTGGCTAGAACCACCTCTGCAGGGAGTCTATTCCACATTTTCACAGCTCTTACTGTGAAGAAACCTTTCCTTATTTGGAGATGAAATCTCTTCTCCTCTAGACGTAAAGAGTGCCCCCTTGTCCTCTTTGTTGACCGTAAAGTGAATAACTCAACACCAAGTTCACTATATGGACCCCTTATATATTTATACATGTTGATCATATCCCCCCTTAATCTCCTCTTATCAAGGGTGAATAAATTCAGTTCCTCTAATCTTTCCTCATAGCTGAGCTCCTCCATGCCTCTTATCAGTTTGGTTGCCCTTCTCTGCACTTTCTCCAGTTCCCCAATATCCTTTTTGAGAACTGGTGCCCAAAACTGAACTGCATATTCCAGATGAGGTCTTACTAATGATTTGAACAGGGGCAAAATGATATCTCTCTCTCTGGAGTCCATACCTCTCTTAATACAAGAAAGGACTTTGCTCGCTTTGGAAACCGCAGCTTGGCATTGCATGCTATTATTGAGTTTATGATCTACCAAAACCCCCAGATCCTTCTCCACTACGGATTCCCCCAGTTGTACTCCCCCTAGCATGTATGATGCATGCATATTCTTAGCCCCCAAGTGCATAACTTTACATTTATCAACATTAAACCTCATCTGCCACATAGTCGCCCAATTTGACAGAGCATTGAGGTCGGCTTGTAAATTGGAGCCCTCCTGTAAGGACGTTATTCCACTGCATAGCTTGGTGTCATCTGCAAAGACAGAAATGTTACTTTTGATCCCAGACCCAATATCATTTATAAAGATATTAAAAAGTAAGGGTCCCAGCACTGAACCTTGGGGTACACCACTGATAACCTTAGCCCATTCAGAGTAAGAATCATTAACCACGACTCTCTGAATTCTGTCTTTTAGCCAGTTTTCTATCCATTTACAAACCGATATTTCCAAACCTGTAGACCTTACCTTACACATGAGCCGTGTGTGGGGAACTGTATCGAACGCTTTTGCAAAATCCAAGTATACCACGTCCACAGCCACGCCTCTGTCCAAGGTTTTACTTACCACCTCATAAAAAGAAATGAGGTTTGTCTGACAACTTCTGTCTTTCATGAACCCATGCTGTCTGTTGCTTAAAATATTTTTTTCCTGCAAGAACTCGTCTATGTGGTCTTTTAATAATCTCTCCAGTATCTTCCCAACTATAGAAGTTAAACTAACAGGTCTATAGTTACTTGGTAAAGACTTTGTTCCCTTTTTAAATATAGGCACCACGTTCGCCCTGCGCCAATCCAGTGGTACTATTCCTGTCATTAATGATTCCCTAAAAATTAGATACAATGGCTTTGAAATTACAGAGCTCAATTCTTTTAGGATCCGTGGGTGGATGCCATCAGGTCCAGGTGCTTTATCCACCTTTATTCTGTCTAAATATTTCTGGACCATATCACTTTTGAGCCATTGTGGATTTAGGGCTGTGTCACTACCACCCCCATTGTGGACATGAGCTCCCCCATGCTCCTTTGTATACACAGAGCTGAAGAAAGTATTTAATAAATTAGCCTTCTCTTTGTCCCCAGTCACCCACTCTAGATTATTTTGTAAAGGGCCTACATGCTCAGACTTGACCTTTTTACTATTAATATATTTGAAGAATTTTTTGGGGTTTGTCCTACTATCTTTTGCAATCTGTCTTTCGTTTTGAATTTTTGCATCCTTGATTTCCTTTTTACATATTCTGTTATGTTCTTTGTAACATTTAAATGACACTAGTGATCCTTCATTTTTATATTTTTTAAAAGCTCTTTTCTTATAGTTTATAGCTTTTTTAACTTTGGCCGTGAGCCACATAGGTTTTATTTTTAGCCTTTTAAATTTATTGCCCATGGGAATATACTTTGCAGTGAGTTCACAAACAGTCTTTTTGAAGAATCCCCATTTCTGTTCTGTGCCCATTGTTGCCAATATTCTCTCCCAGTCTAAGTTCTGGAGAGCAGCCCTCATCCTTGGAAAATTTGCCCTCTTGAAATTAAGTGTTTTTATCTTTCCTGTATGTGATTTTTGCTTACAGCTAACATCAAATGAAATCATGTTATGGTCACTGCTACCCAGATGCTCCTTTATCTGAACATTAGTAATATGCTCTGCATGGTTTGAGATTACCAGATCCAGCAGAGCATCATTCCTGGTTGGGGCCTCAATGAACTGGACCATAAAATTGTCCTGTAATAGGTTTATAAATTTTTGTCCTTTAACTGTCCCAGCAGTGCCATTATTCCAGTCAATTTCTGGGTAGTTAAAATCCCCCATTATTATCACTGTCCCAGCCCTTGCAGCCCTTTCTATTTGAGCAAGGAGCTGAGTATCCACCTCCTCATTAACATTGGGTGGTCTATAACAAACTCCAATGATTAACTTTGAACTACGCACATCTGTATGCAGTTCCACCCATAATGCTTCAGACTCATCACACTCTCCATCCCCCAGGTCCTCTTTCACACTCGCTTTGAGATCACTTCTCACATACAGACAGACCCCTCCACCTTTCCTTTTAACTCTGTCTTTCCGAAAGAGTGCAAAGCCAGGAATATTTATAGCCCAGTCATGTGAGGACTGCAGCCAAGTTTCAGCAATACCGATTACATCATAGCTCTCCTGATGCACCAGAGCTTCCAACTCACCTATTTTGCTTGGCAGACTTCTGGCATTGGTGAACAAACACTTTAATGCATTACTATATTTTGACCAGTCACATACTACCCTCTTGGGTGTTCCGAGATTGCAACTAGGACTTTCTACTATATTTACCTTGGGTTTATGTGCTTTAGTTACCCTACCACTAATGCCCCTAATATTACCCTCTGGAATATGTTCCACGCTGACTATTCCTATCTCTGGCCCCTCCCCCAGGGAGGGTATTATTTTTACCCATATTGTGTAAAAATAAAAAATCACGATCACTTCCCCAGAGTAGTACAATGTTACTATGGTAAAAATATATTGCTCTGGTCACAATGTGTTAAAAAAAAATATTATAATATTTGTTTTGTTTTTTTGTACTGTCACCAGTCAGTGTCTCGGATCACTGCCACGCCAGTTATATGATCACACTGTTAAGGAATGATGACAGTATGTAAAAAAACAAAACGATTGTGAATTTCACTGGCTCATCTTAAAGGGACATTGGTCCCTAAAAGTCAGAGGCAATTATGCCTCATGTATGCCAATTGTGAATGCCCACAAGTGCCACCTGTCAATGCCCATAAGTGCCACCTATCAATGCCCACAAGTGCCACCTATCAATGACCACAAGTGCCACCTATCAATGCCCACCAGTGCTGCCAATCAGTGCCACCTAAAAGTGCTGCCTATCAGTGTAACCCATCAGTGCCCATCACTGCCACCCATCAGTGCCCATTACATCAATGACAGACAAAAATTACCCATTTTAAATTTTTGTAACAAAATTTAAAAAAAAAAAAAATTTTTTTTGAATTCTATCTTTTTACATTTTTTTTACAAAAAATAAAAATCGCAGAGGTGATAAAATACCACCAAAAGAAAGCTCTATTTGGGGGGAAAAATTATAAAAATGTAATTTGGGTACAGTGTTGTATGACCGCGCAATTGTCATTCAAAGTGCGACAGTGCTGAAAGCTGAAAATTGGTCTGGATAGGAGGGGGGTTTAAGTGCCCAGTAAGCAAGTGGTTAAAAAACCTGTCATGCCTCTTACTAAATTAAACACCTTGGACTGTCTATTTTCCAAAAAAGGGTCATTGGGGGGGGGGGTATTTGTACTGTCCTGGCATTTTAGGGCCTTGTGAAATGGATTGATCAATTTTCAGATATATACTATAGGTTTTGGACTCTATAACTTTCCTACAGACTAAATAATATACACTGATTTGGGGTATCTTCACCAAAGAAATGTAGCAGAATACATTTTGTCCTAAATTTCTGAAGAGCAATTATTTAGTTGCAAAATTTTACAGAAACAAAAAAAAAATAGCTTGTTTTCAAAATTGTTAGTCTTTTTTCATTTATTTTGCAAAAAAATAAAAAACCCAGTGGGTATTAAATATCACCAAAAGAAAGCTCTAGTTGTGTGAACAAAATTATAAAAAGTTTTTTTCGGGTACAGTGTTGCATGACCGCACAATTGTCATTTAATGTGTGACAGCGATGAAAGCTGAAAATTTAGTTGGGCAGGAAGGCGGTAAAAGTGCCCGGTATTGAAGTGCTTAAGGCCTTTTTCCAGGGTAGACACAGTCAAGCAATGGGGTACAAAATCAGGCAATAGAGACAGTGTCAGGGCAAAACTGAGGTCAGAAACAGATGAGCAGCATAGTAGTAAATTTAGGAAGCAAGACAGAGTTAGGGTAGCAAGCCAAAGTCGGCAACAGTCAGGCAAACATGATACAGGGCAGAAGGAAGTAAGCAGTCCAGAAGGCAAGCCAAGGTTGCAACCAAGAGACAGAAGTCCAGAGGTAGGTTGGGAGGCAAGCCAGGTCATGTACAGTGAAAATTCTTTCCTGGTGCCTCCATGGCAGCATACATGTGATAGAGCTCCGCCTCTACTCCCGCCTTCAGGACTAGTGAATAGCATAAATTAAAGGGCATAGCCCCTCCCCCAACATTCTCCTTTTTTTCCTCATTCCTCTTGACTGGTGAAGAGTAGCAGTATGTATGTCCATACCTCTGCAGTCGGCAGCGTCCGCCGGGTTAAGCCTCTCCCGTGCGCAGTCCCTGTTCTTGGGTCCGCTCAATGCACTGATAAGACTGGGAACCCCTTCTGAGGATCTTTTGGGGTCTTGCAGAGTTTCCTCATAGGAACGCAGTCTGCTGAATTTCCAGAAAAACGAATGCTGGTGATGACGGCGGGAGGATCAGATTCTCTTCCTTCTTGGTCAGGTTAGGTTTTCCTTTTGCTTCCATGTCTGCACTGTTTTTGAGCCCTGGTGGTTAAAGCTTATAGGTTTAAAAAAAAAAAAAAAAATGTCCCCTTTAAGACATTTATTCCTGGTCTGCACATGTGCAGAACGGGCGTTTCCTTGCTATTTCTGAGGTTTTTTCTCTAGCTTTTTTGTACTACCCTTCAGGGTTCTCACTCTCTTGCCGTGGCCTTGGTTTTGTTTCTTTTTGTTTGCCAGTAATAAGGTAGGTCCTTTTTAATTAAGCTGCTCTCCCTTTTTAGCTTTAAAGTGTTGGCTCTAAATTGGACTCAGGGCTGCTCTGCATATCAGGTGTATGCCCTGCAGTCCAGATTACTTCAGCATTACAGGTATGTGTGGAGCTGGCCATTCGCCATGCAATTTTCTTGTTCGATTTCCATTAGGTTTGCCTTCAACTGTGTGGTACAGGGGCCTGCCTGATTGCATGCAAATTGGGGGTGATTAGATTTGACCACATATTGTATGTTTTTTTTTATAGATCTGAGGGAGATCTATAGACGGGGGTTGGGTAGTGTATGGCCAGCCTTATACTTTTATCTCACTCCTATTGCGTTGACTTCGTTTAAAAATTTGGTGTGCAAATAGACTCTATTTCTTTTTGCTTCTTACTTCGCCTTACTACAGCTGATCCTCCTGCCCATTATTTACCATGAGCCATTCGTCACAAAGCCAAGATCCTCTCATATCCAATAGGTATGTGGACCACCTGTACGTGAGTATTTAAAAAAAAAAAAAAAAAAAAAAGTGCGCCACTGACAAACTTTGTTTGTTTCAGCCCTGTTCCTTCAAAGCGGTCCAGAAAGTCCTCAAGGCACTATGACAATGACGATAGTCCTGAGCGAAGACCGCGCTCTTCTCATCATAAATCTTCCAGAAGATCAGGATCTTATAGACGTCGTCATTCGCCTTCGCCTCCACCGCGGGCGTCAAGGAAAAAATGTTGGGCCTGTGGCGCGGTTCCACTCCCTGATAAGCTCGTCTGCAGAGACTGTCTCAGGGACTACGCAGCTAACCGGGAATTAGAAGGCCAGCAGGTGGTTGACCTGCTTAAGCAAACCATGAGAGACTCTCTTTCTGAACTGACGGCCATGATTCCAGCTCACCCGGTTTCACAAGCTGCCCAGGTGTTGGATTTGGACCCCGACATTTCGGGCCCATCAGCTGTTAGTACTCCTTTGCCTCCATCAGGAAAAACAGCTAAACAAATCCCACCGGTAGATTCATCCGAGGAGTCCTCAGATGATACAGAACCGTCTGGTTTCAATTTCTCCCTGGTTCAACCCTTTGTACAAGCGGTGAGGAGCGACATTGCCTGGGAAGACCCGGAAGGGCCTCCTCAAAAATCAAAAAACTATTTCTCATTCCTCAAGAGAAACCAAATCTTCTTCCCATTAATGGGGGAGATCATAGAGGATGAGTGGAACAAAACTGATAGAGTTTTCTGTAGCACGTTTATGCAAAATGTATCCACTGGCACTCAGTTCAGATACTCAGTTCAATGACTGTGGTTGATGCGGCTGTAGTGCGTCTGGCAAAAAATGTAACAATGCCAATGGAGGATTCAACGTCTTTCAAGGATCCCCTAGATAGCTCCATTTGAGGTCTAGATCAATACATCTATCTAGAAGCAGGGGTGGCTTGCAGACCAGCCATTGCGCTGACATCTGTTTCCAATGCCATCAGGGCTTGGACGGAAAATATTGAGACAGCCCTGCACCAAGACGTTCCCAAAGATGACATAATCAAAGCTCTGGAGGAGCTTAAGTTGGCGGATTTCGTGGGAGAAGCTGCAATTGACACAATCCGGTGTTCAGCCAATTCAATGCTGCAACTCTGTTATGGCAAAGCGGGCCTTATGGCTAAAGCCTTGGACAGCCGATCTAGCATCAAAGCAGAATTGATGCAAGATTTCCCTTGATGGAAAATCTTGGTTTGTTGAGAAACTCGACAAAGTAATCTTCAGAGTAACAGGGGGCAAATCTGGCTTACTTCCTCAGGACAGGAAGGTCCGGAGAACAAAGGCCTATTTATCACGATTCCGGCAATCAAATTCTAGAGACTTCAGGCAGTCTCGCCCCTTTAGGGACAACAAGAAATCGTGGAGAGGCACCCAGACTTCTTTTCTGGGAGCCAGAAAGTACAAGTCCCTCACTGCTCCCCAGGAGGGGACAAAGTCCTTTTGACGTCAGTGGGGAGGAAACGCCCCCAGTGGGAGCCCGGTTAAAAAAACGTTTTCCCCATCTGTGCCTCCAAATGTCAAGACCCATGGGTCCTAGCAACGATCCGGTACGGTCACTTCTGGACTTTCTCTCAGCAGCCTCCTCACACGTCCTTCAAAGAGACAGTTACCAGCCTCCCCACAGAAGGCACTGGCCTTAAACCAATTTTTTTTTTGGAGTCCCTGCAGCGTCAAGGGGCAGCAATACCTGTCCCCCCATCAGATCGATTTTACAGGTTTTTCTTCCACCCTTTTCCTGGTGCAGAAAAAAACAGGTGACTGGAGACCTGTAATAGATCTGAAAAAGCTAAATCAATACATCCATCTCGAAAGCTTCAAGATGGAGTCACTCCAAACGATCATACAAACCATACAACCAGGAGATTGATTAATCTCGATAGACCTGCAGGATGCGTACCTCCACATCCCTATCCTACCACGCTTCCAAAAATACTTAAGGTTCGCAGTGGGTCATGTCCACCTGCAATTTCAAGCTCTGCCCTTAGAGCTATGCACCTACCCTCTGGTGTTCACAAAAGTGTTGATATCTGTCTTGGCCCCTATGAGAGAGAGAGGGGGTTAAGAATTTATCACTACCTGGACGATATCCTCTTGCTGTCAAAAAAAAAAAAAAAAAACTCGAGCCACCTTTTAGTCCACAGGGAGATTCTTCTCCAGTCGTGGTCGGAGTTCGGGTGGCTGGTGAACCATCGGAAGAGCCAATTAGTTTCAACACAGCAGATGGTTTACTTAGGGGCAATGTTCGGTACGCTCCTAGGCACAGTCTCTTTACCCCAGATGAAGATGGAGGGCATCATTCAGAAGGTATCCAAGGTCATAGAGATCCCATCTATCAGCCTTGCAGTGTCTGAGCCTTATTGGCACGATGTCCTCGTGCATACCTCTAGTTCCATGGTCTCACTAGCATCTGAGACACTTCCAGACGGGATTCTTAATGCAATGGAGACAACAACATCTGTCTCAGACAATCCGTTTAACAACGCTAATAAGCAGTGGTCATTACACTGGTGGATGAATCCAGAGAATCTCTCCCGGCTCTATCATTTGGGTTCCCACTCATGGTCCACAATTACGTCAGATGCGAGTGGCCAGGGGTGGGGTGCCCATTGCAGAGAATTCAGGGAAGATGGTCCTTGCCCACCAGAGGGACAGTGTCCAACGTCCTAGAAATGAGGGCAGCATTTCTAGCCTTAACCTCTTTTTTGCATCTCAGGTCAAGGGACAGAGAGTACTTCTATGTTTGGACACCAAGGTGGCGGTCTCGTACCTTCAGAAACAAGGGGGCACCCACAGCAAGACACTTCTGAGGGAAGTGGAACCTGTAATGCTCTGGGCAGAGAGGAACCTGGTAGACCTCAGGGCAATGTATCTCCCAGGCAAGATGAACACAGAGGCAGATGTCTTATCGAGGAGGTTTGGGGACAACGAGTGGTCTCTACATCCCCATGTGTTCATCCAAATCTCCAATCTAGGGCAGACCCCACTGGTGGATCTTTTGCTACGCATGAGAATTGCAAAATCAGGAGATTCTTCTCTCACCTTCCACATCCACAGGCGGAAGGAGTAGATGCGCTATCTTGTCCTTGGACCTTCAAGACAGCTTACACCTCTCCTCCTCGCCCACTCATTTCGAGGTTTCTCCTCAGACTCCTGAACGAACCAGTTAAAGTGCTAGCAGTGCTACCCTATTGGTCGAAGAGACCGTGGTTTCCACTAGCCATGCACCTCAGTGTGGATCATCCGATCAGAATTCCTCCCTTTCTGCAGTTGTTGACCCAGGGCAGGCTGGACCATCCAGACCCACAGAAGCTGGATCTTTGTGTATGGAAGTGGAAAGGAGGAGGTTTGAATCGTTAGGCTGTTCCCAAGAGGTCATATCCACCCTGTTAAAAGCTAGAAAGCCTACAACCAACACAATCTATGCAAGAATTTGGGACAAGTTCTTATCCTATGCCCCAGGAAAAGGATTTGATCCTATCTCTCTCTCTTTCCACTGCTGATGTTCTGAGTTTTCTGCAAACTGGTCTCGATTTGGGGCTCAGCCAGAGTTCCCTCAAGGTACAAGTTTCCGCAACTTCTGCAGCAACTAACACCAGGGGGTCAGAAGACCCTCTAGTGGTTACGTTCCTCAGGGGAGTATTGAAGATGTGTCCCCCATCCAGACGTTCCTTTCCAAAGTGGGATCCTCCTCTAATATTGGAAGTCCTATCCACTCATCCGTTTGTACCGGTTGAAGAGGTCTCAATTTGTAACTTGACTTTAAAAACAACTTTTCTGTTGGCTATTACATCCGACAGGAGGATTTCGGAAATCCACTCCCTGGGCATTGGGGATGATCACATATCCCTTTTTTTTCCAGATAGGGTAGAACTTCGCCCTCTCAGAGGTTTCACAACCAAGGTCACCTCAATGGCAAAACCATTGAGCATCAGAACCATGGGCGTTACCAGTTTTCATGGACTCAGAATCAAACTCCTGTTATGAGTTAGACATATCCAAAGTTCTCAGGGCCTACTTGGAAGCCACAGCAAGTTTCGGCTCAGGTGAATGCTCCTTCAATGAGAGCAGTATCGGCATCTTGGGCAGCGAGGGCAAATGTTTCTCTTGAAGCATTAGGCTTGGTCTTCCCGACACACGTTCCTCAAACATTATCGTATTGATCCCGGGGCTCTTACAACCGTAGAGTTCGGGAGTAAAGCGCTTCATGCTGCTATGTCTGTGTTTGATTAAAGTTTATTTTTTTGTTAAAGCATTAAACCCACCCATGTGAGCTAGTTATTTATCACATGTATGCTGCCATGGAGGCACCAGGAAAACGGAAAATTGTATCATACTTACCGTAATTTTCCTTTCCTGGTGCCAATCCATGGCAGCATAAAATCCCACCCTCGGTATTCTATATTACGAAGAATGTTGGGGGAGGGGCTATGCCCTTTAATTTATGCTATTCACTAGTCCTGAAGGCGGAGTAGAGGCGGAGCTCTATCACATGTATGCTGCCATGGATTGGCACCAGGAAAGGAAAATTACGGTAAGTATGATACAATTTTCCGTTTTAAATAGGTGCTTTATGATATACATTAAAAACATCAAGTTTAACAATATATACTTTATGAATATGCATAAGCACTAGGCGTGTTATCGGTGTGATCGTATAGTTTAGTCCAGTCAGCATTCATATTTTCTTAGTGGCAAGGGAACAGTTAAATGGGTGGTTACATCATGTGACTGGCAAAAAAAATGTAATTCAGCAGTATCTGTTCAGTTCAGACTGGTTTTGGTAGGAAGGCCTATTTTGAGCAGCTTTCTGGGTTCTTTTCAGTAGTTTGTGTCATTGCATATCCAACAGTTTAAATTCCCAGGAATTGAAACAAGCCATCTTAGAAGGTAAAAAACAAATCAAGCATAATATAAATTCTGAAAGCTACAGTCTCTATATACATATATATATATATATATATATATATATATATATATATATATATATATATATATATATATATAACGCAGCATTATCAGGACCCTATAATTCTACTCACCCTCCTGTAATTTTCTGCTGGTATCCTATAGTGGGAGTAGCTCCTGGGTCCCTCCCCAGCTTGGATCTCTGAACAGGCTATTTACAGCACGCTGCAGATTGTTACCACTACATTCACAGGGTCATTTTTGGTCCTATAAAAGCATTTGGTGAACATAAATTGTCTTTAAATGCAGAACCAAGAGTGCAATAGTTTGATGTCTAGGACTTTTCATTTGCTAACTACATTGTAGTAATGTGTAGTTTAAGTTTTCCAATTGAGATAATATTTTGCTGTGGCTGAGCTGAAAAAATATAATTCCACTGAATAATATTGGACACATCTCTGTACTGCACAGGAGATGTAACCTCAACTGTACGATGCCTTTACTATAGCTTATTAAATATATGCACATGCCTGTTAACTTGATGATGGATACCACAATTCAATATACAGTATAAAGAAGTCCTAAAACAAATAAATAATAAAATGCATTGGCTGTATCATTGCTTTATTTCTACATGTAGAATTTAGAGCTAGATGTTTTTGCTGCAGTTTTGCCTTTCCTGACAGGCTCCATGGCAGCCTACGTGTGGGTTGGCCCCGCCTCCATAACTACCCAATAGGACCCCTCTCCCATAAATCTTTGCTCCTGGCTGCTATCCGTGTTCCTTTTTTGTCCTCCTCCGTAGGACCATGTGGTTCTCCTACCTGAAGATGACTTCACAGCGATCGATCGGCCGAATGACTGAATTGTTTCCTCCGATAGGCCCTGACTGTTAAGCAGGGTATGGAGAGTAATTGCAGAGTAGCGCTGAAGAAATGGTTGTCTTACCTTAAAGTGCGCCCGGCCTGTTTACCTGTTGCTACAGGTGGCCCTTATCTGCTGGAGGTCCGGTGTGTGCGTGGATTCGTTCGGCCAAGTGATCGTTGGTGGAGTGGTGAGTCTGTATCTTTCCATGGCAGCAGTGTTTATGTGTGTGCCCATTGATTATCTTCTTTTCCTGTATCCTATTGCTGTTCCATGCTGTTTGCTGACGCTTCTGCGTTCCAGCAAACTATTCTCTTCAACTTCCGGGTTCGCGGGCGTTCTGCGCATGCGCGGACCCGGCATGAGAGCGAGGCTTGGTTCTCGCGCATGCGCGTTGAGCACCCGGCGTCTGACATCGCCGATGATGTCACGGGCGCCAAATTCAAAAGCCTGCAAAGCTGGGCAAGGTAGGAACAATCCCTTATGCTAGGGATATGTGCCTTTTTGTCTGGTCTGAGGTCTGAAATGTTTTCTCTTGTTACTACAGCGTCAGGTGTTTTGTCTTTGCAATGATGGATGCTTCACTGCCCCCTAGTGGCCAGCCTGCTCATGTTAGGTAGGTTCTAAATACATCTTTTGTATTTTTTAATGTTGAAGAGAGTAAGCATAGGCAGCAAGTATGACCTGTCCCTTCTGTCTGTCTTTCTGTGTTCACAGCCCTTCCAAATCTGATCCACAACCTAGTGCCTATAGACGCAGTGGATCGTCAAAATCGCACCACCACAAATCCTCCTCAAAATCCAGCCACCATAGGTCCGCCAGGTCGGAACAGCGTGACAGGGATTATTCTCGCCCCCCTGTGGCTCACTCCAGCAAGAGGCCAGAGAAATCATGTTGGGGGTGCAGGATGCCCGTGCCAGCGGATAAATCCCTATGTGACCATTGTTTCGCCAAAGTAGCGGATGAAAGAGACGGCGCTGATCAGCGCTTAGAAGTAATGGTGAGGCGAGTGGTAAAGGAATCCCTGCAGGAAAGGGAAGCCCAACAGCCATGTGAATCCCCATCTGACCCATTAGATCCTACAGTGGGAGAGGGGTTACTACAAGAGACATGGGAATCATCCCAGCCTAGCCGCCACTCGGCTCCTGTCTCAGACAGTGAATCGGATCCGGAAGATCCAGGATTGGGGTTTGATTATGGTCTGGTTCCCTCCCTGGTGAAGGCGGTGAGAGAGGCTCTGAAGTGGGAAGATCCTATCACTTCCTCCCCAAAGCAAAGGAAATTGTTTAAGCAGCTCAATAAGGAGCGCCAATTTTTTTCCGTTTCTGTCCAAATTGGGTGATATTATTTCAGAGGAATGGAGCAAGATGGACAAAAAGAGTTCCATGCAATCTAAAATCCTTAAACTGTACCCTTTTAAGGAAGAAGATGTGAAGCACCTGGAGTCAGCTCCACTGGTAGACGCAGCGCTTATGCGTTTGGTGAGATATGTGACTCTCCCCTTAGAAGATACTGTGTCATTCAAGGATCCTTTAGAGAGACGGATCGATTCAGATCTGAAGAGAATCTATTTGACCTCAGGGATGGCGTGCAAACCAGTGCTTGCGATTGCAGCAGTGTCAAAGGCCATAGAATTCTGGGCTGACAGCATTGAAGAATACCTGAGAGGCATTTCAATGGACACGGCTAAAAGACTCTCCTATTCAGGAGATTAGGAGGCATCCATTGATGTCATTCGCCTGATGTCTCGGGCTATGCTGGCAGCCGTTTCAGCACGCCGTGCGTTGTGGCTCTGTCCGTGGCTCGCAGACCCTGCATCTAAGCAGGCTTGGTGCCGCATCCCCTTTGAAGGGTCCTCATTATTCGGCAATAAGCTTGATTCTGCCATATCCCGGGCCACAGGTGGGAAATCTGGTTTTCTCCCTCAGGACAGGCGTCCTCAAAACCAAAGACGCTCTTTTCCAAGAAGGCAGAATGCGGATCGTGCCAGGGATGCACGCAGCTACAAACCTGGCCGGGAATTCTCCAGGACATGGAGGTCCAGGCAGTCTTCTTTTAAGAAGGCCTCTAAAGGTGGTTCCTCTGGGAAACATGTTTGGGCGGCCTCAATTCGGGACTATTGGACCGCAAAGACGGTGTCGTCTGGTCACAAATGGGTCTTCAGCAACACTCCAAAACTCAGATTTATCCCTACAACTCTTCCAGGCTCAGAAGAGAAAAGACAGGTCCTATTGACCTATGTGAGCTGTTTATTGGAACAAGGCGCAGTCGTACCCGTCCCAGAGGAAGAACGGGGCGAAGGCATGTATTCACCCCTGTTTTTGGTGCAGAAGAAAACGGCACATGGAGGCCAGTAATAGACCTGACCCATCTCAATTCCTTCATTTGCAAGGAAAAATTCAAGATGGAGTCCCTGCTTACCATACAGCAGTCGGTACACCTGGGAGACTGGTTAATATCAATCGACCTGAAAGACGCGTATTTTCACGTGCCTGTGACAAAGGACTTTCACAAATTCCTCCGCTTTGCGGTAGGCAACCAATACTTACAGTTCACATGTCTACCCTTCGGGTTAACCACGTCACCCCGGGTCTTCTCCAAGGTGCTATTGGCGGTAGTGGCTCTTCTCAGGGTCAAGGGTGTTCGTCTCCACCACTACCTGGACGACTTGCTTTTACTATCTCAGAACAAGGATCAGCTATTAGATCACAAAGAGGTTGTCATCTCTACCCTGCAAGAGTTCGGGTGGCTCCTGAATTTAGAGAAGAGTCAGCTGGAACCGTGTCAGTCCCTTGTGTTCTTGGGCGCTCAATTCAACACCGTGGAGGGTACCATCTCCCTCCCAGAGGAGAAAATCGTGGTGATCCGAGACAGGATTCTTGCAGCTCTTGGATCGTCTCACCTTCTGCTCTCCAGTGCCTGAAAATAATTGGCACAATGACAGCAACCATTCCCATGGTGTAGTGGGCCCAGTGGCATACTCGTCTTTTTCAGAAGGGGTTTCTGCATCAATGGAACTCTGTCAATCAGAATCAGCGCATCTTTCTTACCCCATCTATGAGGACATCTCTCCTCTGGTGGCTTCAAGGGAAGAATCTGCGCAACCATCATTTGATTATTCCCATCTCATGGATCACTGTGATTTCAGATGCCAGCAACCAGGGGTGGGGCGCTTATTGCCGTTCGGATGTGGCTCAGGGCAGGTGGACATTCCCGTCCCAAGGAGTCGTCTCCAACATTCTGGAACTGAGGGCAGCCTTTCAGGCACTCCTATCCTTTCGCCATCTAGTGTTGAACTCTTCCGTCATGCTAAGGTTGGACAACACAACGGCAGTGGCATACATAAGGAAACAAGGCGGGACTCACAGCTGGTCCCTGTTACAAGAAGTGGAGCCGTTAATGAGTTGGGCTCGAAAGAACTTAGCCAACATCTTGGCAGTATACATTCCGGGGGTCCAGAATGTGCAAGCAGACTTCTTGTCTCGGGTCGAGTTGGACAACAACGAGTGGTCCCTTCACAGAGAAGTTTTCGAGTGGCTCCTAACACTGGGAGTGTCTCCGGAGGTCGATCTGTTCGCTTCCCCGTGCAATTTCAAGATGCCCAAGTACCTTGCGAGGTTCAAGGACCCTCAGGCATTCGGGATAGATGCTCTCACGACCAGTTGGGATTTCCAGAGGGCCTATGCCTTCCCTCCAGTCCCGGTGATTCTACAGTTTCTGCGGAGACTCCGAACAGAAAAGGTGGAGATCATTGCGGTCATTCCATTCTGGCCCAACAGGCCGTGGTTTCCTCTGCTGCTACTCCTCAGCTATCAAGATCCAATTTCCCTGCCTCTCAGGCCGGATCTATTGTCCCAAGGCACGACGTTACACCCATGCCCATCTTGTCTACACCTCAAGGTGTGGTTCTTGAGAGGGGAAGGCTAGAAGCCCTTGGTTGCCCAGAAGAAGCTATTCCAACCCTTCTTAGCGCCAGACGAAGAAGTACTAATAGGGTGTACGAGCGCATATGGTCCAGGTTTACTGTACACATGTCATTAAGAGAAATTCTCGTAACTCTCCAGCAGTTCATGATATTCTGAGCTTTCCTCAATCTGGACTGGATTTATCTCTGGCAGTCAGCCAGAGTACAAGTGTCAGCCATCTCGGCCTTCACGGGAGTCTCATGGGCGAATCACGCCGTAGTTCGTCAGTTCTTTAAGGGTGCCATCAGGCTCATACCACAAAGAAGACCCAGGTTCCCCAAATGGGACCTTCCATTAGTTCTGGATTTTCTGTCAAATCTTGGGAAAGATTCTGTTGAACCTTTGTCTGTTAAGGATCTCACACGTAAGACTATCTTCCTAGTGGCAATAACGTCAGCGAAAAGGGTGTCGGAGATCAGGAATCTTGGTTCAGAGGAACCCTTTCTGACCTTTTTTGCAGACAGAGTGGTACTGATTCCAATGTTAGGGTCAAACCCAAAAGTGACCACGGTCTTCCATGAGAATCAGGAGATTGTACTCCCTACCTTCAAAACATCAAATGACCAAGATATTCATCCTCTTGATGTAGGTCACACCTTAAAGCAGTATCTGGAAGCAACGGCTCCAGTCAGGCAAACGGAATTCCTCTTCGTCCTTCTTCATGGCAAGAACAAAGGGATGCGAGCGTCAGTTAGGTCAATTTCCACTTGGATTGTGCAGACTATTCAAAGGGCATACAGAGCTAAGGGCTTGGCTCCTCCTGAGGCAGTGACGGCTCATTCAACGCGGAGCATCTCGACCTCATAGGCGGCCTCTCGGCATGTGGAGCCTGAAATTATTTGTAGAGCGGCCTCTTGGTCCACAATTAACACTTTTGTATCTCACTATTGTGTTGAGCCAGCTGCGCTGTCTTCTATTAATTTTGGTTTACAAGTATTGTCGGTGGACAATGATAAATACATTTTGGTTTTCTTTGCTCAACATTTTGCCCACCCGGGTGTGTTTGGCGAGTTATTTCCCACACGTATGCTGCCATGGAGCCTGTCAGGAAAACGGAAAATTTATATCAAATACTTACCGTAATTTTCCTTTCCTGATAGGCTCCACGGCAGCAGGAGTTCCCTCCCAAATGTCTGGAGTAGGCTAGTTACGGAACACGGATAGCAGCCAGGAGCAAAGATTTATGGGAGAGGGGTCCTATTGGGTAGTTATGGAGGCGGGGCCAACCCACACGTAGGCTGCCATGGAGCCTATCAGGAAAGGAAAATTACGGTAAGTATTTGATATAAATTTTCACTGTTTTATTAAAAAAACAGCATTTTAGCCTGCATATGATTGGATGATAAAATCAGCAGCATTTCCACTCATTTCAGATCTACCCCTTAGATTTAGAGCGACTGCAATTTCAAGTGCACTTGCAGTGCAAAGTGGATTTAACTTTCGTAAATAACCCCCAATATCTTTTACTTTCTGCTATAATACATACCCAATACAAAAATGTAACACTTCTAATTTCTTTATCAATTTAGGTTAATATGTATTCTGCTACATAGTTTTGGTAAAAAAAATCCCAATAAGCGTATATTGATTGGTTTGCCCAAAAGTTATAGTAACTACAAACTATGGGATATTTCTATTTATTTTTTACTAGTAATGGCAACAATCAGTGACTTATAGCGGGACTGCAATATTGCGGAAGTCAAATCAGACACATAACTGACACTTTTGACACTTTTTGGAGACCAATGACACTAATGCAGTGATCAGTGCTAAAAAATATCCACCATAACTGTACTAATGACACTGGCAGGGAAGATGTTAACATCAGGGGCGATCAAAGGGTTAAATGTATGCCTAGATTGTGCTTACTCACTGTGGGGGAGGAGCTTTGACTTGGGGTAGGCAAAGATCCATATTCCTGCTTAGCAGAAACACAGGATCTGTGCCTTCCCTTCTGACAGAATGACAATCTGCCTTGTTTATATAGGCAGATTGTCATTCTGTTGTGTACCCTGTACAATCGGTGGTGCCAGCGGACATCGAGTCTGCGGTACCCATTGCTGGGCTCCCGCTATGTATAATCACAGTGGGAGCGGGTCACTTCCGCTATTCTTCTGGAACGCAGGTGGAACGCGATCGGCCTACCTGCGCAATTCCGTGGGCTTTTAAAAGTTTACCTAACTGTAAGTGCATACTTTGTTTTGAATAATACATAGTTACAAACTACACCATGAGGAGTTCTCTCTTCTCTCTTTGATATATAATAAACCTTCGTTGGTGGATCTTTCACATTTTGGGGGCCATTTTCCATTGGAGGATACATTTCCTTGCCATCCATGTGCATTTGACTATCTGTAATGGGGGTCATGTCGGTTTGGTAAATAGGATGTTTCCCTAATAATCGGTGGAAGACGGCACTATATATTTTTCACAGAAACAAGAATACTTCACTCTCACTTGATTGAAGAACTTTGGTGGTGGTCTACGGACTTTACATTGAATTTATCTGCACATGTCAATATGGTTTATGATCGCAGTATGGAAATACAATTTATTTAATTTATTTATTACAAGTTATTTAATTTATTCCATTTCTTTTTCACTTTTAGACCTTTGGTCTCACTACTGGCTGCTCTTTGTACCAATTGTATTAATTTTGTATTATATTTATATACATTTTTGTTTATAATCATTTGTAACTGGTTCAGGGTGCACGGCTCCACAAAAAGTTTTTTCAACCCCATGGAGTCCACGGTCCCTGCTGCTGGACTCCCGCTGTGTATAATCACAGTGGGAGTGGGTCACCTGCGGCACATGCATGCGTCACAGACCCAGAAGTGTCAGATCATGTACTAGGTCTGTGATTTGATGCAGAGTGGCCATCCTGCCACAGTATATGTGCGGTGGGCAGTAATTAACTGGTTAACCATAACATTAGCCTTGGTTCACACTGGGACGACCTGTCAGGCGACTTAACCTCCTGACAAGTCACGCTCCATTCAGTGCAATGGAACCGTTCTAATCAGAGCGACTCAAGTCACTCTGACTTAGAAAAAGGTTCCTATACTACTTGGGGGGGGGGGGGGGGGCGATTTTGGAGCGGCTTGCATTGACTTCCATTACAGAAGTCGTTTGCAAACCACGCTGAAGTCGCATTGTGGGGGCAGCTTCGGAGTCAGATGACTTTGAAGCCACCCTAGTGTGAACCAAGACTTAGTGAAGCTGTGTTGTAATCTTCACAATAACATTGTTTGAGTTAACTCTGTAGAGTGCACAGGACAAAATTTCTTGCAGAATCAACAGGTGTCATTTTGCACTTATCCAACAGATGTAACAAAACACTTCTAATAATATGTTTACCAGACCAAAGGGGAGCAAATGAAAGAAGTTCCTTATAAGGCCCCTTTCACACTGGGGCTGTGGGTGCGTCGGCGGTAAAGCCCCGCTATTTTTAGCGGCGCTTTACCGTAAATTTTGCGGCGCTATTTGGATTCTAACGGGGTGCTTTTACCCCCTGCTAGCAGCCGAGAAAGGGTTAAAACCACCGCAAAGTGCTGCTGCAGCAGCACTATGCCGGCGGTTTAGCCGCGCTGCCCATTCATTTCAATGGGCAGGAGCAGTGTATATGCTGCTTGCAGGAATTTTTTTTTAACGTCCTGCAAGCGCACCGCTCCAGTGTGAAAACATTCAGGCTTTCACACTGGAGAGACAGGAGCGGCGCTTTACATGAGCTTTACAGGCGCTATGCAGGCGCTATTTTTAGTGAAAGGGGTCTTAGGGTTTATATACACTTTACACTACAAGCCTGCAATAGAAAAATATAGCTCTTAGAAAAAAATTAAAGCTGAAATCTAGATAGAAATAATAGTCACACATACTGTTACTACAGCTTTCTTATCATTAATATATAATTAAATGTATTTTTTAAATGCAAGCAGTGTAAATACCTGAATTTGACCTAGTATCATGACTGGAGTGTGAGAAGAAGCCACAGAAGGAGCCAATCAGTTCATGTGTTGACAAGAAGCATGCTGATAGGAGGAAGGGGCAGAGTGACAGAGGTTAGCTCATCAATGTACTGATTCTCCTTTCACTGTCCCGTCACAAACAGGGGCAGGTCCAGGATAGACTGAACTCAGAGGAGGTAGGTTGAATGAGGCCGAACCATCAAAGTGTGGTAGGGGAAAGCTCATTTCAACAAAAGTGGCATTTTTATTTTGAATGGTATTAGATTCCATCTTGTTATTTTTGGCTGGAGTTATGCTTTAGCCCTTAGTATTATTCTGTGAGTGCATCAGATTTTACCCATATGATCATAGAAGTCTTGGAAGGAAAAATAAATACATCTATAATACAAAACACAGAAATCTTTTTAATGGCATTTTTTTTTTTATTGCTTACAAAGATGATCAAAGATGTATTTATTTTGTCAGTATCCAAAGTCATTAAAGGTGTGATTATCTTTGTTTGTTTTAATGAGATTGACTCATTAAAACTGTAAAAAGAAAATAAGCTTAAAAATCGACTTGCTGCCTCTAGTGACCAATCAGAATGGTCATTTAGTTTTTCCCTAAAGGGTACCCCAAAACCTGATTGGATGCTAATGGTGACAACACTTAACTTTGGATCAGTGTTCTCCAGTTATAAACCAACCCCTTGTGATAAAGACCAGGTTATTATATCACCATTCTGTAATCCCCGAACACCAATATTTAAGGCACTCCTAATTGGAATTGATAAATCTTCAGTATTTTTAGCTTCAAGCTAATTGCTTTATATCCCAACTCTAGCACAGGTCTGCCTTTGTCTGGTAACTCAAGGTTCAATAAGTGTGCTGTGCCTAGAACTCCAGTGATTTTCTTTTCCTTTACACAGCTGACTCAGAGGACACAGTCACCTTCACTCCAGGATTGTCCACCTAATAACTCACGGTGCAGGAAATTTCATAGATTGCATTACTTCTATATAAATGTATAATTTTTACATAAAATATATTTCATATTTCTGTCTGTTTGGCTTTGCTGCTTCCTGTCCTAAAACACTTTTTTTTATTAAACAACCTATTTAGCTTAACTTTAAATTATAGCATACTCTCAGCAAACCCGAAGGTTCCTGCAGATAGGAGTATTTACTTATTTAATCCCTTTATCAACAGCAACAGTGAGAAGTTCTCAGGGGTTTATAAACACATGACTTGTGGCATGGTGGCTTTACTGAGCTCAGATAAAGGCAATAGTTGCAAGATCATTAATGACATAATATTTTATCCGTCCAGGGTCCCCTGTTGCATGATGTATCTAGCAGCAGGGAATCGCTGAGAAGCCTGCATTCATGATGATGAGAATAGAAGTAGTCATTGTCAAATATAGAAACCAAGCGAAAATGAAATGATGCTGATGAGGACCTCATTTGCAGATTTATTGGTCGCTTGTGAAGAAATGATAGAAACCAGAGCTTACAAACATTGGAAACCTAAAACTGGATATAAATGTTGGCATGACAGTTTAGGTCTTGATAGACTTTTGTTCACATCTGAACTGCTTCCCCCCATAAGAGCACCTTAAAGCAAGACAAATGCTGGTGAAATGCACCTGCCAATGAACTCTGAGGACCTGTTAAACACTTGGATGATTGGGAATCGCGGCAAAACACGCAATGTGCATTTGGGTGTCATTCATCCTAAATGGCACCCCAATTGCGATGGGATTTCCCTAAGATGATTTCCATGCAACAAAATGTGCAAGAATCATGGCAAAACATGCATGTAATAATACGCCTGGCTCAGGGCCCAACCTTGGTCCCTAAGCTTCTTTGTTGTGACAAATGTGCATAAGGTAGCCCATTCAAGTGAATGGGCTGCCCTATGCATGACATGCAAAATCACATAAAATGTGCACAAACAAAATTATAAGCAGGAACACGAGTTCCCTCTATGTGTAGTGTGAATGGGGCCTGAGTAGAACATTTTCAAAATGATGTAAATTGCAAGCGCGGGCATTCGTCTGAAAACAGCCTAAAGAATGTTGTTTGAAAGTAGTTCAAAATGTAATTTGCTTTTAACATCAGTTTTGGTGTGAATGAACCCACAAACACATTTCTATACTGCTCCTTTAAATGTTGTCATTAGCGTGGTTGAAAACTAACAACAATTTGTCCCCACTAATAACTTTAAAGCTGGGCTCCAGGCAAAAAACTGAAAATACAGTTAAAATACATATACAGTATTACTTACCAAACTTAATTAGCAGTTTTACTTACCAAAGATTTGCCGTACTGTACATCCCATCTTGAGATTTACACAACTCTTCCAGACCCCAGAGCTGGTAACCTGACTAATATCTATTGCAATCACAGGAGTTGTAATCCCTTGTTTAAAAAAAAAAAAAACCTGTCTATACTTATCTGCTCTGTGCAGCCGTGTGGGCTCGCTCCTGAGTCCTGCTGCTGCTGCGTCCATTGACACAGACAGCGGGACTCATCCCTGCCCCCAGCTCCCATGTCACTGGATTTGATTGACAGCAGTGGGAGCTAATGTCTCCCGCTGCTATCAATCTGTGTAATCAGGAGAGAGACAGCGGCTGGAGCCACTGCGCTCGTGCATATCGCTGGATCAGGCTCAGGTAAGAAAAGGCAGGGGACTGGGGGAAGCTGCAGCACAGAATGGGAGCATAGTGGTGTAGTGGAGTTTGCATGTTCTCCCTGTGCCTGCGTGGATTTACTCCGGTTTCTTCCCACACTCCAAAGACATGCTGGTAGGTTAATTCTGTTCAAAATTGGCCCTAGTATATGAATGTGAGTTTGGGACCTTGGATTGTGGGCTCCTTGAGGGTAGGGACCGATGTGGGTGTTTGATGTATGTGTGGAGTGCTGCATGAATTGGCAGCGCTATATGGGTACCTTAAATAAAATAGTGATAAATTTATCCAGTTTAACTCGCTCAGGTTAAACTGGATGGACTGGTGTCTTTATTCAACCTTACTAACTATGTAACTATGTAACAGAAGGTTTTTCACCTTAATGCACAGAATGCATTAAGGTGAAAAACTTTGAGGCTTTACAACCACTTTAAATAATGTTGCCTCCCTCGGGCTGTGATCAGAAAGCAAAAAAGTAGCAGCAGTAAACTAGTGAGGCCATCCCTCTCTTAAGCTGGCAATAGATGGATAACATTTTGAATGAAAATTCTTAAGAAAAGTCTCTGGTGTACAATTTTTATTGCACACATATCTGATTTATTATGTGCTTGTTTTATATATTCCTGGAGCTTAGATTTCATTTTAAATACTGCCGTAACCTTCCCCATAACCCTAAGACCCCTTTCACACTGGGTCGTTTTGCAGGTGCTACAGCGCTAAAAATAGCGCCTGCAAACCGACCTGAAACAGTCGCTGCTGTGTCTCCAGTGTGAAAACCCCAAGGGCTTTCACACTGGTGCGGTGCGCTAGCAGGACGATAAAATAAGTCCTGCTAGCAGCATCTTTGGAGCAGTGAAAGAGCAGTGTGTATACCGCTCCTTTACCATTCCTGCCCATTGAAATCAATGCAGAGGTGCTTTGCGGTGGTTTTTAACCCTTTCTCGGTCGCTATCGGGGGTAAAACCGATCCCCGCTAGCGGCCGAATAGCCCTGCAAATCCGACGGTAAAGCGCCGCTAAAAATAGCGACGCTTTACCACCGACTCACCTCCCGCCCCAGTGTGAAAGGGGCCTAACTCCCTTTTTATCCAAGTCTGATAACATCTGAGATATGCAAGATGATGTCCCTTCAGGAGAGCCAGTAGTATATTAATTTTATGTAAAAAAAAAAAAAGAAGAGATGTGGTAACAATCTAATCTATAAGCGTTTGTTACCCTACAAAAAAAAATGTATCCTGTTCACTAAAAGCATGTTATACCATGCAGTGCTTGTGCTGTGTAATTTGGCCCCTTCTATCACCCGAAATACCCGGCTGACCCTGCCTGGCTATGCCCTCCCCGCTGTAAACTGCTGAGCCCTGACACCGTGTTCAGTTTATGTGCCTTTGTCATCCTCTGTCCTCTCTCCCCTCCCTGCCTGTCAGCTCCATCCATTCTACGATCCTCTCCTCCTGCTGCTTTCATATCTAAAGTATAAGCATGCCAGCCTATCTGTTAAATAACAATATGTGTCCCTGTGCCTGTGCTGTATAAAAAAGGTGGCAATTATACCTTATATCAGAGCGAACGCTCAGCTTTCTCTCTCCTTTCTCCTCCCCTCCTCTACAGCTGACATCAGCTGGAGTTCTGGGCCCCTCCTACTATAACTGTCAGCCGGGGAGAGGAGAGAACCAAACAGTCACGTGAGCGCTGGGAGACGCTCCGATACAGGTAGAAATCTGCATCTTTTTTATACAGCACAGGCACAGGGACACATAATGTTATTTAACAGATGGGCTGGCATGCTTATACTATAGTGGCTTAACAATCACTTTAAGTATACATAAAGTTTTGTATATTCTATGAAATATAATACGTGGCTAAACAATATTGTATATATTATATAAAGTAGTTTTGCTGTAGGCGTTAAATTAAATTAAGGCTCATATGGAATGCCTACCACTGTCAATGCTTGTTTTAGAGTACATTTAGGAAAAGCATCTTATCAGACAGGCAGTCTTCAGAGACCTTGACAGGTACACATTATTCATCAAAATAATAATCAAATGGACTTAAGTAAGGCTAGTGTAAAAAGGATGTTCCCGAAGCTTCCTCATACGCTGCATAGTAAAGTAAACTGTGAGTGCTGTGAGAGTAACAGTGTGTAAGAGAGTTGTCTGCAATAACAGGAACTGACAAGATAATGTGCCACTCTGGCTAATAGCAGCAATAGACGATAAAAGCTAAATGAGATAGTCATTTCTGCACTAAAACTGAAATCTGTCATTTTTTTGTCCAAAAGCTTTCAAAGTGTATGATAACTTCTTAATTTTTATAACGCCTTTACTGTGAGGAAGAGAAAAGATGAATCTTTCTCTAATCACTCACAAAAATAATCTGTACACACAAAAAAATAACTAAAATGCATTGATCTTTACAATTAATGTTGGCATTCTACAAAACAGTGTTTTCTAAACTTTACTTAGTTGGGTGCCACCACTAAATCTTGTTCAGAATCAAATTGCCACCTGTATTATCACTGACCACATGTCCCACAATTTTCCTTCAAAGAATTTCTGCACAAATTCCCCTAGCCTTACAGTGTCCTAACTTCTGTGACACTGAATACTACCAGTTGCATTGGTCCCAGACTTTGGGATACACTATTCATCCAAACATGGACAGCATATTATTTTCTATTCCAGCATTTACTGAATATGTGTATTGTAGGGATTTGTTTTGTGTTTGGGTCAACAAAGAGTTTGACCAGAACACTAGCTGTTTAAAGTGGTTCTAAAGGCTGAACGTGTTTTACCTGCATGCTTTCTATGCATCCCCAGAATCCCCCAACTGCTCTACCAGCTCTCTCCTTTCTCATCGGCTCAGACACAGTTGGTGGGGGGGGGCAGAGCCCGTTTTGTGTGTCAATGGACATGGGAAGTGGGGCTTGTGAGAAAGTATGTAACAATGTCCCCATAGCAAGCGACTTGCTATGGGTGGACTCAATTGGGAGGTGGAGCCCAGAGTGCCAGCAGGGGACCCAAGAAGAAGAGGATCAGGGTTGCCCTGTGCAAACACAGACCAGGTAAGTATAGCATATTTGTTATTTTAAAAAAATGTACCTTTAGTATCACTTTAAGGTCTGCCAAATAGACAAACTTTTTGTTAAGATTTGGCCCATTCACTCGCCTCAAACTCTGAATGCTGCTGCAGCAAAGTGATTATTTACGTGGAGATGTCATTATTGCCACTAAATGAATGACTTTCCAGCCCACCTGTGGCCTTGTTTCACATAGTAAACAAGACAGAGGGTATTCTAGGTAATGTCATTGACCAATAGTGGTCATGACTGTAATTTATTATTGTTGCAGGTACTTATTGTATATAGCACTGTTATATTACGAAGCACATTACATATACAGTTTCTCACAAAAGTGAATACACCCCTCACATTTTTGTAAATATTTTATTATATGTTTTCATGAGACAACAATGGATAAATTACACTTTGCTACAATGTAAATTAGTGAGTGTACAGCTTGTATAACAGTGTAAATTTGCTGTCCCCTCAAAAGAACTAAACACATTAATGTTTAAACCGCTGGCAACAAAAGTGAGTACACCCCTAAGTTCAAATGTCCAAATTGTGCCCAATTAGCCATTTTTCCTCCCTGGTGTCATGTGACTCGCTAGTGTCACTAAGTCTCAGGTGTGAATGGGGAGCAGGTGTGTTAAATTTGGTGTTATCGCTCTCACTCTCTCATACTGGTCACTGGAAGTTCAACATGGTACCTCATGGCAAAAAACTCTCTAAGGATCTGAAAAAATGAATTGTTACTCTACATAAAGATGGCCTAGGCTATAAGAAGATTGCCAAGACCCTCAAACTGAGCTGCAGCATGGTAGCCAAGACCATATAGCGGTTTAACAGGACAGGTTCCACTCAGAACAGGCCTTGCCATGGTCGACCAAAGAAGTTGGGTGCACGTGCTCAGCATCATATCCTGAGGTTGTCTTTGGAAAATAGATGTATGAGTGCTTCCAGTATTGCAGCAGAGGTTGAAGTGGTGGGGGGGGGGGGTCAGCCTGTCAGTGCTCAGACCAGACCATACATCGCACACTGCATCAAATTGGTCTGCAAGGCTGTCGTTCCAGAAGGAAGCCTCTTCTAAAGATGATGCACAAGAAAGCCTGCAGTTTGCTGAAGACAAGCAGACTTAGGACATGGATTACTGGAACCATGTCCTGGGGGTTTATGAGACCAAGATAAACTTATTGGGTTCAGACGGTGTCAAGCGTGTGTGGCGGCAACTAGGTGAGGACAAAGACAAGTGTGTCTTGCCTACAGTCAAGCATGGTGGTGGGTGTGTCATGGTCTGTGGCTGCATGAGTGCTGCCGTCAATGGGGAGCTACAGTTTATTGAGGGAAACATGAATGCCAACATGTACTGTGACATACTGAAGCAGAGCATGATCCCCCCCCTTCAAGGACTGGGCTGCAGGGCAGTATTCCAACATGATAACAACCCCAAACACACAAACCAAGACGATCACTGCCTTGCTAAAGAAGCTGAGGGTAATCCTCAAACGGAAGGTGGAGGATCGCAAGGTCTCTAACATCCACCAGCTCCATGATGTCATCATGGAGGAGTGGAAGAGGACTCCAGTGGCAACCTTTGAAGCTCTAGTGAACTCCATGCCCAAGAGGGTTAAGGCAGTGCTGGAAAATAATAGTGGCCACACAAAATATTGACACTTTGGGCCAAATTTGGACATTTTCACTTAGGGGTGTACTCACTTTTGTTGCAAGCAGTTTAGACATTAATGACTGTGTGTTAAGGTGTTTTGAGGGGGCAGCAAATTGTCACTGTTATACAAGCTGTACACTGACTACTTTTACATTGTAGCAAAGTGTAATTTCTTCAGTGTTGTCACATGAAAAGATATAATAAGTTGTATGTTAAGAAAAAATGTGAGGGGTGTACTCACTTTTGTGAGATACTGTATATATTGTTCATCCATATCAGTCCCTGCCCTCTAAGAGCTTACAATCTAAGGTAGCTAACTCACATTCATACATACACATACTAGGGCCAATTTAGACAGGATCCAAAAAACCTTCCAGCATGTCTTTGCATGATTGGTCAATGACACCAGGCAGCATCATCTGCTGGCTTGTTGACCTTCTGTAGCTGGCCAGTGAGCTGCCATTCACAGCAAGAGTTCATCATACAGAGGCCATGATGTTTGTGTCAGGGCATTGTTCGTCGTGTATCATGGATCTACATTGCTGGATGATGTGATTGATGATGGATTGACATTGTGGAAATTTCTAAACTCCTACATATCCACTGGGCCAAGGATCTGGGGAAGAGCCCTTGGCCCCATCAACATGGCTAAGGGGGACTCTGGCAAGATTCCCCTCTTCTGTTAAGGGCATGTAACCTGGCATGTTTCAGGATGGGGGGGGGGGTCACATACTCACTCCTCACTCATTACTTTTCTGGTCAGCCCAACTGCATGCTTGAATAAGAGCCTGCTATGGAATTTAGGAAGGACCCAAAATTGTTTTTTGAATGGGGTCCCTCTCAAAATCTATACCAGACTCGCATTAAAGACAAGGTTCGAGTCATTTTTTGCAGGGTCCCTACATAATTTTTTATGTTTGTTTTTGCATAGGGCCCTTCTTAAAGTCCATATCAGACTCTTAGGCTGCGTTTAGACTTGGGGTTGGGAGGTGGCAAAAATGTGCAATTGAGCCGTGTCTGTGCTGCCCGCCAACGGCCTTGCCTTAAGCTGTAATAGGCAGTGAATGAGGATGTTTACATGCCACTGTCACGCTGCTTTGCTTTTTTACCGACGACAAAGTTGAGCCAACATGTAGCAGTGGGTTGCAAAACCGCTAAACGCTATGCATTCAAGTAAATAGTAAGTGCCGCAAAATGTTATTTCAAGAAATTGTGTTTAATGTTGTCCTTTAAGCCTTTTTTTTAAAAGACCTGCTAGCTGCTGAACTGTATTTTTTATTTGTTTAACGACTTGCCGACTAGCTGACGCCGATTTACGTCAGCAAAGTGGCACGGGGGCACATAATCACGTACCCGTACATTTCTCACGGCCGCAGGTTGGGGGCACGCGCGCGCCACCGCTGTGGCCGTGGTGATCAGATTCGTAGCAGAATAACAATGCTTCCCCTGTCTGTAAGTGTAAGCACAGACAGGGGAAGTGATGTCATCTCCCCTCGTGGAACTCTTTTCCATTCCAGAGAGAGGACGGAGAACATCTTACCGTGAGTTGCACAACACTACACTAACACCAGTACATGTAGGTACACTTGTCGACCCCCCAATAACCCCCCCCCCAGTTAACCCCTTGACTCCCTGTCACTGTGTCACCAATTGCAGTTTTCAGATTTTTCACTGATCACTGCATTGGTGTCACCTGTGACTCTAATCAGTGTTAGGGCAATTAGTAGTAGGTCCCGTTAGGTCTAGGGTACCCCCCAAACCCCCTAATAAAGGTTTAATCCCTTGATCGCCCCAAGTTAACCCTTTCACCCCCTGTCTCAGTGTCAGTAATAGATCTTTTTTCTGATCGCCATATTAGTGTCACGGGTAGTTAGCCAGTTAGTTGATTAGTTTCACTGTCAGGTTTTTATAGCATCATGTACCCCCATATATTACCTAATAAAGGTTTTAACCCCCTGATTGCCCCTAGTTAACCCTTTCACCCCCTGTCACCAGTGATCACCGTATTAGTGTCACGGGTGACACTGGTTAGATAGTTTGTTTTTTTATAGCGTCAGGGCACCCGCCATATATTGCCTAATAAAGGTTTAACCCCCTGATCAGGGGGTGACATGAGTTAGATTTTAGCATCAGTCAGGGTCTGTGTCGCCCCAGGCATGCCAGTAGCGCTAACACCCACGCACGCACCATACACCTCTCTTAGTAGTATAGTGTCTGAACGAATAAATATCTGATCTGATCAGATCTATACTAGCGTCCCCAGTAGTTTACGATTCCCAGCATAAGCGGGATCAGCCCAGATACCTGCTAGCATCTGCGTTTAGCCCAGCCCACCCAAGTGCAGTATCAATCGATTACTGCCACTTACAAAACACAAAACACATAACTGCAGTGTTCGCAGAGACAGGCCTGATCCCTGCGAACGCTAACAGTTTTTTTGGTAGCATTTGAAGCAGTCGATGACAGTCAGGTGATTTTTTTTCATGTGAGTTTCACTAGTTGTACCAGTAAATTTTAGAGGCCACAATGTCCAATCGAAGGTACACTAGTGAAGAGGCCTACACGTTTCTGAGCATGACAGATGGGAGTGAAGAGGAAGTCACCCATCTGTCAGATTCAGGCTCAGAATACGATCCTGTAGACAGCAACGGCACCCTGACAGATAGCTCTGGCCAGGGAGTAGTGGTCCTTGCCAAGGTCAGGCGTACCCGACCCCGTTCTTCTGCTGTTGTTGACGTGCAAGAACTGCAGGGCTCTTGTATGGAGCAGAGAGCCAGTACTAGTGCTGCTCATCCTTCTGGTGAACTGGCAAGCACCAGCGGCCTAGTACACCCTGGTCTTGGTCAAACCAGCACTGTAGTATCACGTGGTGACGTGGCGAGTCCCATAACTGCAATTCAAGCTGGTGAGGTGGCTAGCACAACTAGTGTCCCGCGGCCACAAAGAAGAAAAAGACATGCCTGTCGAGCCCACAGTGCCCTTCCTGCTGCATTTTCCAATCCGAATTGGGAGCCCACCACTTCTGCAGCACCCGAACTTCCCCCATTCACGGGCCAACCTGGAATTCAGGTGGAAACAGTTGATTTTACATCACTTGATTTTTATTCGCTGTTTTTCACGGAAGACCTCTATAGATATATTGTGGACTAAAGCAATTTGTATGCTGGTCAATTCATCACCGCTAATCCCCAGTTGGCCCTTGCCAGAGATTGGAGACCTATCACAGTCTCCTAATTTAAGACCTTTCTGGGCCTATCCCTCCTCATGGGCATAACTAAAAAAAATGAGTTGTGGTCATATTGGTCCACTGACCCAATTCACCATATGCCTGTGTTCTCTGCCTCCATGACCAGGGCTAGATACGAGCAGATCTTGCGATTTATGCACTTCAATGTCAATGAACTCTGTCGTCCTGACCCTGAATACGATTGGCTCCACAAAATTCGGCCCCTCGTAAACCACTTCAACCAACAGTTTGCAGCCTTGTTTACTCCCGGTCATGTTGTCTGCATTGATGAGTCCCTGATTATGCTTTCTGGCCACTTGTCATTTAAACAGTATCTTCCCAGCAACCGTGCCAGATATGGGGTCAAGATGTATAAGCTCTGTGACAGGGCAACAGGCTATACATATAGTTTTATGGTTTACGAGGGAAAATATAGTCATGTGGAGCCAGAGAACTGCCCAAACTACATAGGGAGCGCTGGTAAGATTGTGTGTGACTTGGTGTCACCCTTATTCAGAAAGGGGTACCACTTGTATGTGGACAATTTTTACACAAGCGTGCCACTTTTTAGTCACTTGTTTGATCATGTAAGTGGCGCATTGGCACCGTGCAATCTAATCGTGGGGGCTTACCCCAGCGGCTTTTATATTCCCATCTTATACTGGAGGAGAGAGCCTGCTTGAGAAGTAATAATTTGCTCGCAGTGAAGTGGAGGGATTCACTGAATATTTTCGTTCTGTACTCCCTTCACGCAGACACGATGGTCCAAATTCAAATGGCGACTGGTGCTGTGGAGAAACCCTTCTGTGTCCATGAATACAACCTTAATATAGGAGGGGTGGACCTCAATGACCAGTTGATGGCGCCGTACCTAATTACCCATAAGGCCAGACGCTGGTATGAAAAAGTGTCTGTATACTTATTCCAATTGGCTCTGCTGAATGCTTATGTGCTAAACAAAGAGTCCGAACAAACTGGATCCTTCCTTAAATTCCAGGAAGAGATCGTCACAGCCCTTCTGTTTCCAGATGGTGCTGTGCCCCAACTTCCCCACGCAAATGTAGTAAGCCGGCTGCATAGGAGGCATTTTCTGTATGTCCTCCCTGGTTCCCCTACCAAACGATCACCCCAAAGAAGATGTCGTGTCTGTAGCAAGCAGGGATATAGGCATGACACCCGCTATTATTGTCCCTCTTGTCCTGAACATCCTGGTCTTTGCATTGGTGAATGTTTCTAACGCTACCACACACTAGGGGAGTATTAGCGTATGGTACAGCACTGCACAGACTAGGACACACTTTCACAAGGTCTCCAAAGATGGCTTCACATTTTGAGAGACTTGATCCTGGAACCATGACAGTTACAAATAAAAGTGTAAAAAAAAAAAGGTAAATATATATATATAGATGTCTGCAACGTGGTGAGCTGCTACTACATAGCTAGGACAAAATCATGACAAAATTGACCCTATATAGAAAACTCATAATCACAGGAAAGACAATATAAGCTAGTGCTAGAGTAAAAAATATATAAAATATAAAGTAGGTGCACTAAGTGAACCACATAACACCGCAGTTTATGAAAAAACAGTCAATGAGTTAATAAACAATAAGGCGCTTGGGTTCAGATATTAGTGAGCATAAATCACAATATACATATCGGAAAGTAAATGATATAAAGCACCAAACAAAGGAACCTTAGTTGTCACAGGATGTTGTCAACATATGTGTTGAATCAATAGTCCAAGAGTGTTAGACACAGAGTCCTGGTGATCAATTAGCATTCAGGACAGAATGTCAAACTGTGTTTGGGGTATTTCTGGATATTTATTCTAAAAATCCAAACGAAAATGAAAGTATAGTTCGGATGCTGGATCCTCTCATGTATGGGCAACACCACGAACAACGTGAAGATAAGAAGAGCGCTTACCATGTATGGTGGACCAACTCACCAGAAGTGAAAGGTCAAAAAGGCTTGCTCGGCTACCTCCAGGTGCCGGAAACAGTAGGATTAGTCCGTGGAAATATAAACTGGAATATTGCGAGGTCCTTGAAGGATACTCACCGACCGCGTGGAAACACCTCAGATATTGTAATTTGGTCAGTGGTGCTCAGCATGAATGGAGAGAGAAAACAGAAGAGGGACTCCTCATCGTGAAAAAACCCAGGAGCAAGGGTTCACGTTTATTCAAAACAAACATGCATCCATCAAACAATATAAAAAAGAATGGAGCTGTTCAATAAAAACAAATAAAAGGAACGCAGTAGGCAATTAATTGCCTACTGCGTTCCTTTTATTTGTTTTTATTTGTTTTTATTGAACAGCTCCATTCTTTTTTATATTGTTTGATGGATGCATGTTTGTTTTGAATAAACGTGAACCCTTGCTCCTGGGTTTTTTCACGATGAGGAGTCCCTCTTCTGTTTTCTCTCTCCATTCATGCTGAGCACCACTGACCAAATTACAATATCTGAGGTGTTTCCACGCGGTCGGTGAGTATCCTTCAAGGACCTCGCAATATTCCAGTTTATATTTCCACGGACTAATCCTACTGTTTCCGGCACCTGGAGGTAGCCGAGCAAGCCTTTTTGACCTTTCACTTCTGGTGAGTTGGTCCACCATACATGGTAAGCGCTCTTCTTATCTTCACGTTGTTCGTGGTGTTGCCCATACATGAGAGGATCCAGCATCCGAACTATACTTTCATTTTCGTTTGGATTTTTAGAATAAATATCCAGAAATACCCCAAACACAGTTTGACATTCTGTCCTGAATGCTAATTGATCACCAGGACTCTGTGTCTAACACTCTTGGACTATTGATTCAACACATATGTTGACAACATCCTGTGACAACTAAGGTTCCTTTGTTTGGTGCTTTATATCATTTACTTTCCGATATGTATATTGTGATTTATGCTCACTAATATCTGAACCCAAGCGCCTTATTGTTTATTAACTCATTGACTGTTTTTTCATAAACTGCGGTGTTATGTGGTTCACTTAGTGCACCTACTTTATATTTTATATATTTTTTACTCTAGCACTAGCTTATATTGTCTTTCCTGTGATTATGAGTTTTCTATATAGGGTCAATTTTGTCATGATTTTGTCCTAGCTATGTAGTAGCAGCTCACCACGTTGCAGACATCACGTCTTTATTTGACACTCATATATTGTCACCAGAGACCTTTTGGTGGTCTATTCACAGTTTCACTTCATATTGGTTTGTGCGAGCATCATACCTTTATTGGTATTCATATATCCAGTTACAAGATCTGACGCTCACCACCTATAGGCATTCACTTGACTTATTTTTTATTTTTTGTTACTTTTTATTAAGAACAACATTCTGAACAGTGATTTTGTGGTTATTGGATTCCACTATTCAGTACCCATCACTGCACAGAGACACATTTAGCGCTACACTATTATCCACTTTCACTCTTTGCAATTTGTCATATTGAAGTGTTGGCAGCTTTTTTTCACACTGAGTTTGGGCGCTGCTTTTCCTCCCACTTGTTTGATATATATATATTAACCATTATTTTCTTTTTATGTACGCCAATCAGCTGCAGCACTGATTTATCTTGACAGCAACAGCATTTGCTCTCATGATACATAAATCAGCGACTCCAGCTCTGTAGAAGGTGATTTCGCAATCACAGTTAAAAAAAAAAAGACCATATATGCCGAAGCATGGGGGCAGAGGTGGAGGGGCAATTTGCCCCTAACATTAGGGGCGGAATGCCCCCATGCTTCGGCACAGATTGTGGTGGTTTTATTGAGTTAATGTTTTATTGTTACCATTGTTTGCTTTTCAGGTACACCATTCAGCTGCAGCACTGATTTATTTATCTTGACAGCAACAGCGTTTGCTCTTACAATATGTAAATCAGCAACTCCAGTGCTGTATGAGGTAAATACACCACCACAGTTAAAACAAAAAATGGTGCATGTATGCCCATCATTAGAAGTGGGTAGATGCAGGACGGTATTCTAATGGTGGGCATACCCACCGATCAATATCTTTTTTCATTCACCCCACAGGCTGCATGAAAAAAAAGAACATTACAATATAGGCCAAACAAGGCGAACTGGTATGTTGCTGGACTTTGAGTGGTTATACCTGAATGATGCCTGCAGGTTTAGGTATCATATTGGTATTGTTCTTTTCAGCCAGTGGTCAGATTTCATGTAAAAGCAACCCTTTTACAAGCAGCGGGAGGAAACGTCCCCCGCCTCCCGTCATCTTCCTTGGTTTTCTCTGGATCTCCTGTCCCACCGGGGAACCTGATAATGCAGCCGGTGGCTCCGCCAGCTGACCATAGAGCTGATCGAAGATCAGAATGATTCCAATCATCTCTATGACCTAAGAAACCGGAAGCTATAAGCATTTCATGACTTTGGTTTCACCGGAAGTAAACAGCACCATTGGGAAATTGGGAAAGCATCTTATCACACTGATCTTGGTGTGTTCGGATGCTTTGAGGGCAGAGGAGAGATCTAGAGTCTAATAGACCCATTTAAAAAAAAAACCTGTACCTGTCACTACCTATTGCTATCATAGGGGATATTTACATTCTCTGTGATAACAATACAAATGATAAAAAAAAATAAAAATGAAAGGAACAGTGTAAAAGTAAAATAAAAAAGCAAAATAAATAATTAAGAAAAAAAAGCACCCCTGTCCCCCGTGCTTGCACGCAAACTTCGGTCTGGTGTCATATGTAAACAGCAATTGCACCAAGCATGTGAGGTATCACTGTGAACGTCAGATCAAGGGCAGTAATTTTAGCAGTAGACCCCCTCTGTAAATCTAAAGTGGTAACCTGTAAAGGCTTTTAAAAATGTATGTAGTTTGTCACCGCTGCACGGTTCTATGCAATTTTAAAGCATGTCATGTTTGGTATCTATGTACTCGGCATAAGATCATATTTTATATTTTATCAAACATTTGGGCAATATGGTGTGTTTTAGTGTATTACAATTCAAAAAAATATATTTTTTCCCCAAAAATTGCGTTTGAAAAATTGCTGCGCAAATACTGTGAGAAAAAAAATTTGCAACACCCACCATTTTAATATGTATGGCCTTTGCTTTAAAACATACGGTATGTATAATGTTTTGGGGCTCAGAGTAATTTCTAGCAAAAAAATTATAATTTTCTCCATGTAAACAAAAAGTGTCAGAAAGAGCTTTGTCACTTAATGATATATTGTTCAAAAATGCCATGGGCATATGTGGAGATTCACCCCAAAAGTCATTCTGCTGCTTCTCCTGAGTATGGGAATACCACATGTGTGAGACTTTTTGGGAGCCGAACCGCGTACAGGTCCCCAAAAATCAAGCACCGCCTACAGGCTTTCTAAAGGCGTAAAATTGTGATTTTACTCCTCACTACCTATTACAGTTACGGAGGCCCTGAAATTTCCAGATAGCACAAAACCCCCCCCCCAAATGACCCAATTTAGGAAATTAGACACCCCAAGGTATTTGCTAAAAGGCATGGTGAGTATTTTGCAGCTCTCATTTGTTTTAGAAAATGAAGAAAGAAAAGAAAAACATTTTTTTTCTTTTTTTCAATTTTCAAAACTTTGTGACAAATGGTGAGATCTGCAAAATACTCAGAATGCCTCACAGCAAATAGCTTGGGGTGTCTACTTTCCAAAATGGGGTCGTTTTGGGGGGGGGGTGTGCTATCCAGGCATTTCATGGCCTCCGAAACTGTGATAGGTAATGAGGAGTGAAATCAAGAATTTACGCCCTTAGAAAGCCTGAAGGCGGTGATTGGTTTTCGGGTCCTGTACGAGGCTAGACTGCCAAAAAGTCCCACACATGTGGTATCCCTATTTTGTGGTATCATTTCACATATTTCCATGGCATGTTTGAGCAATATATCATTTATTGACTACTTTCTGAAAAAAAAAAATTATTGTCATTTTTCTAAAACTTGCAAAATATAATATATTCCATGGACTCAACATGCCTCTCAGGAAAAGCTTGGGGTGTCTACTTTCCAAAATGGGGTCATTTGGGGGGGGGGGTTGTGCTATGTGAGGATTTCATGGCCTCCAAAATTGTTATAGGTAGCGAGGAGTATTTCATCAATGGAGGTAGTGTGGGTGGCAGTAAGATCTTCGGTGGTAGATATTCTGGATTCACATTTGATTATCCTCCCCCTCGTTTTGTCAAGGTCGTTACAGATAAGGTTGCATTCTTCAGCAAGATGGTCTATGGGAACCAGCAGTGAGGTCCTGCTCTGTTCTATAGCAGCAAGGATTGTGGCTGTGCTGTCCTGCAGTGATGGGATTGGTGCCACCGCAGTCGGAGACTATCTGGGCTCCATCTCCAGTGCGACCAGCAGTGAGTGGAGTCTCCTGATCCAGATGATGTCCAGCCGTGAAGAAGGAGGTGGCGGTGGCTCTTGCGATGTGGTAGTTTTAGCAGATTTTGTATTTTTATTTTTTGAGGACATCTGCCCAGAGTAAGCCACAAGGGGAGGGGGGGCTCTAGAGAGGAAAGCAAGCAGTGCACAAGCTGGTGTTCAGATAGGAGGCTGGGGTAGCCCTGTAGTACCCAGGCCCAATGGATCTTGGCCAGGTCAGGCAGCCTGTGTCAGTCCAGTCGTCCGCACTCCCCAGCAGGGTGATGGGTAGGATGAATGAGGCATTGATGCTGTGTACTACGGTCTAGTATGGAGGAGTCCCTGAGCACTCATCAGGGCAGAGGGCAGCAAGATGGTGGTGTTCACTAGGCCCCAGGAGATCAAGGCCGGATCGGATTTACAGTAGTGTCTCAGCAGTCCTCTATGTCCCCATACAATGATGGATGGGATTCTGGATAAGAGATGCAGTGAACTGGGGCCCCGAAGGACATAGGATACAGGGAGGACATACGATGCAGCTTTAAATTGCAGGACAGAGGCCGGGAAGATGGCGGCGGTCAATTGCGGTGGCTTAAGGATGGTCCCGTGCATGGCAGACAAGTAGGGAGGTGAGGTGTTGCACAGGGATAGCAAGTCCGTAAGCCAGTGTCCAGGATGGATGAGGCCTAGCGCCATCCCGTGGGGCCTACACCGGCAAGATGGTGGCGGCGGCAAGCCTGGAGATGCTATGGTGCCTAGGAAAACCCTGTGGAGTGGCATAATGTCTGCTCAATTTCTGGCCCAGGGTGAGGCAGGAGATGGAGAGGGACACTCTGGTTGGTTACTGCAGTTCACCAAACAGGGAGATGCACAGATGGCTCAGGATTGATCATAGGATTCCCGGAGCTCTTCTCCCACACATCCGCCGCCGCTCACACGCGGACACGCCCCTCCACCCATACCCTTTTTTAACAAAATCTTGCAAATTGGCCTTGGAAAAGGCAAAAATAAATAAAAGATTAAGATTTCAATATGGTTTGGGAGCTGTGTTCAGGGTATTTGGATTTTTTCTTTTTTATCATTTGCTTGGCGAACATCCAGTGAACTAACTTTGTTCAGTTCACTCATCATTAGTGTATTGAAACATAAGCATCATTGTAAAGAGATTCCAAGTGAATGCTGCACACCAAAACAGCTTTAAGTGCTTGAGAGATAGAAAGCAACCTCAGCCCCAGCTCCTTCTGATAGGTCATGGCCACGCCCCCCAATGCCTTTCACCCCACCCCCAGGGCTTAGTCATATCTCTATGACTAAGTCCTGGGCGCGGTGCAAAACCTGTCAGGGGAAATGGCCTATCAGAGGATTCAGGGTCACTTTCTTTCTCTCAAGCAGTTGGAGCTATTTGGTGTGCGGTGTTCTCTTAGGATCTCTCATAATGCAATGGATTAGCATACATGCACCCTACTTGATGTGGGATTATCAGAGCCAAACCATCAGCATTTGCCGCAGTGCTCCACTTAGCATCCCCTGCAGATTTTGTAAGTTTGCCCGCTTACAAGGAAATGAAGGGTCTATAATTGTTATCATAGGTGTATTGTATATGATAGAGACAGTATATCAACCAAAAATTCAGAAAAGACACATGATACAAATGTTATAAATTGAGTTGCAGTTCAGTAAGTAAAATAAGTATTTGATCCCCTACCAACCAACAATTAGTCTTGCTCCCACAGACTGGCTACAGTATGTACTCATTTGGTGCACAGAATAGTCCTGTCAATAGTCCTGTCAATTTAAGAAGATGCTCCTAACGTGAACTTCTTATGTGTATAAAAGACATCTGTCCACAGAATCTCTTTCTTCCATTCAAACCTCACCATCATATTCGCAAATGGAAGAAATACACAATAACCGTCAATCACCCTTGGTTTGTAGCTCCATGCAAGATTTTGCCATCATGGGGTAAACATTATGCTTTGGGACAGTTTCTCTGCTAAAGGTAC
>CM053026.1:207240459-207311098 GCA_028564925.1 Lithobates sylvaticus
CCATATCAGTCCCTGCCCTAGTATGAAGGCCTTTCACTTCTAAAGCTCAGCTATACTCCCACTTCTTTACCTAACACATACCAAGGGCCAATAAAGACAGGATCACAACATACCTTCCAGGATGTCTTTGCATGTTTTGGTAAAAGACACCTAGGCAGCATCTTCTCGCTGGCTTGTTGACCTTCCGTAGCAGGCCAGTGGAGCTGCCATTCATAGACATGAGTTCATCTATCCAGAGGCAATTGCTTGTTTTGTGTCTGGGCAATGTTCGGCGGTAGTTATTTTCAAGGGTATTCTACATTGCTGGATAGTTTTGACTTGATGATCGGATTGACCATCGTGGAAATTTCTAAAAATCTTAAACTTATACAATGGGCCAAGGCTCTGGGGAAGAGCCCTTGGCCCTATCTTTGTACCATGGTAAGGGGGACTAGGGCACGATTCACACTTCTACAGTCTAGGGCATGGCATCTTGGCATTGTTCAGGAATCGGGGGGGTCCACCATACTCACTACTCACTCATTACTTTTCAGGTTCAGACCCAAATGCTTGCTTGAATATGAGCCTGCTAATGGTTTTTGGGAAGGACCCCTAATTAGTTTTTTGACTGAAGTGTAAACACAGGCAGAGGAAATGATGTCATCTCCCCTCGTGGAACTCTTTTCCATTCCAGAGAGAGAGAGAGAACATCTTACAGTGAGTTGCACAACACTACAATAACACCAGTAAACGTAGGTACACTTGTCACCCCGATCACCCCCCCCCCCCCCCCCAGTTAACCCCTTCACTCCCTGTCACTGTGTCACCAATTGCAGTTTTCAGATTTTTCACTGATCACTGCATTGGTGTCATTTGTGACTCTAATCAGTGTTAGGGCAGTTAGTAGTAGGCCCCGTTAGGTCTAGGGTACCCCCCCAAACCCCCCTAATAAAGGTTTAACCCCTTGATCGCCCCCCCAGTTAACCCTTTCACCCCCTGTCTCAGTGTCACAAATAGATCTTTTTTCTGATCGCCGTATTTGTGTTACGGGTGACGCTAGTTAGCCAGTTAGTTGATTAGTTTCACCGTCAGGTTTTTATAGCATCAGGTACCCCCATATATTACCTAATAAAGGTTTTAACCCCCTGATTTCCACCTAGTTAACCCTTTCACCCCCTGTCACCAGTGATCTCCATATTAGTTTTACAGGTGACGCTGGTTAGTTAGTTTTTTTTTTATAGCGTCAGGGCACCCGCCATATATTACCTAATAAAGGTTTAACCCCCTGATCACCTGGTGGGTCACATCGGTTTTAGCATCAGTTAGGGTCTGCGTCGCCTCAGGCAGCTTTAGATTAGTGCCAGTAGCGCCAACACCAACGCACGCACCATACCCCTCCCTTAGTAGTATAGTGTCTGAACGGATCAATATCTTTGATCTGATCAGATCTATACTAGCGTCCCCAGTAGTTTAGGGTTCCCAAAAACGCAGCATTAGTGGGATCAGCCCTGATACCCGCTAGCACCTGCGTTTAGTCCCTCTGCTCAGCCCAGCCCACCCAAGTGCAGTATCAATCGATTACTGTCACTTACAAAACACATAACTGCAGCATTTGCAGAGACAGGCCTGATCTCTGCGAACGCTAACAGTTTTTTTGGTAGCGTTTGAAGCAGTTGCTGACAGTCAGGTGCTTTTTTTCCTGTGAGTCTCACTAGTGTACCAGTAAATTTAGAGGCCACAATGTCCAATCGAAGGTACACTAGTGAAGAGGCCTACACGTTTATGACCATGACAGATGAGAGTGAAGAAAAAGTCACCCATCTGTCAGATTCAGGCTCAGAATACGATCCTGTAGACAGCAGCGGCACCCTGACAGATAGCTCTGACGACGGAGTAGTGGTCCCTGCCAAGGTCAGGCGTACCCGACCCTGTTCTTCTGCTGTTGTTGAGGTGCAAGAACCGCAGGGCTCTCATATGGAGCAGAGAGCCAGTACTAGTGCCACTCATCCTGGTGAACTGGAAAGCACCAGCGGCCTAGTGCACACCCTGGTTGTAGTCAAATACCACGTGATACTGCAGTGTGGGACATGACGAGTCCCATAAGTGCAGTTCAAGCTGGTGCAGTGGCTAGCACAAGTGGAGCCCTGCAGCCACCAAGAAGACAAAGAAGGGCCCTTCAAGCCCATAGTGCCCTTCCTGCTGCATTTGCCAATCCTAATTGGGAGCCCACCACTTCTGCAGCACCTGTACTTCCCCCATTCACTGGCCAACGTGGAAACAGTTGATTTTACGTCACTTGAGTTTTACTATCTGTTTCACTGAAGATTTCTATAGATCTACTGAGGACCAAAGCAATTTGTATGCTGGTCAATTAATCGCTGCTCATCCCCCATTTGACCCATGTCAAAGATTGTAAACCTATTACGGTCTCCGAATTTAAGACCTTCCTGGGCCTATCCCTCACCATGGGCATAAATAAAAAGAGTGAGTTGCGGTCATATTGGTCCACTGACCCAATTCACCATATGCCCGTGTTCTCTGCCACCCGGGCTAGATACGAGCAGATCTTGCGGTTAATGCATTTTAATGGCAATGAACTCTGTCATCCTCGGCGATTCTGAATATGATCGGCTCCACAAAATTCAGCCCCTCGTAAACCACTTCAACCAACAGTTTGTAGCCTTGTTTACTCCCAATCAAGTTGTCTGTGTTTGAGTCCCTGATTAAGTTTTCTGGCCACTTGTTTTTCAAACAGTATCTTCCCAGCAAGCGTGCCAGATATGGAGTCAAGATGTATAAGCTCTGTGACAGGGCAACAGGCTATACATATAGTTTTATGGTTTACGAGGGAAAAGATAGTCACGTGGAGCCGGAGAACTGTCCAAACTACATAGGGAGCGCTGGTATGATTGTGTGGGACTTGGTGTCACCCTTATTCAGAAAGGGGTACCACTTGTATGTGGACAATTATTACATGAGCATGCCACTTTTAAGTCACTTGTTTGATCATGGAATTGGCGCATGTGGCACCGTGCGATCGAATCGCTGGGGCTTACCCCAGCGGCTTGTAGATTCCCGTCTTAGGCTGGGGGAGAGAGCCTGCTTGAGAAGTAATAATTTGCTCGCAGTGAAGTGGAGGGATTCATAGAATGTTTTAGCTCTGTCCTCCCTTAACGCAAATATGACAGTCCAAATTTCTACGGCGACTGGTGTTGTGGAGAAACCCCTCTGTGTCCACAAATACAACCTTAATATGGGAGGGGTGGACCTCAACGACCAGTTGATGGCACCATACTTAATTGCCCGTAAGGCAAGACGCTGGTTTAAAAAAGTGTCTCTATAATTATTCCAATTGGCTCTGCTGAACGCTTATGTGCTATACAAAGCTTCAGGATGAACTGGATCCTTCCTTAAATTCCAGGAAGAGATCGTCACAGCCCTTCTGTTTTCAGACAATGCTGTGCCCCAACTTCCCAACGCAAATGCAGTAAGCCGGCTGCATGGGAGGCATTTTCCGAATGTCCTCCCTGGTACCCCTACCCAACGATCACCCCAAAGAAGATATCGTGTCTGTAGCAAGCGCGGATATAGGTGTGACACCCACCCATTATTGCCCCTCCTGTCCTGACCATCCTGGTCTTTGCATTGGTGAATGTTTTTTGAACGCTACCACACACTAGTGGAGTATTAGCGTAGGGTACAGCACTGCACAGACTAGGACACACTTTCACAGGGTCTCCAAAGATTCACATTTTGAGAGACCCCAACCTGGAACCGTTACAGTTACATTTACAAATACAAGTGTAAAAAAAATAAAGTTAAAAAAATTTAAAATAAAAAAAAAAAGCAAAAAAAAGTTGTTTTTTTTTTCTCTCTCTCTCTATTGTTCTCTTTTTTTTTTTCTGTATGCTTACTGCATGTTTTATTGTTTATGTTTTTTCATGTTTGTTTTCATTTTTTTTCAGGTATGTAATTTTTTATTTTTACTGTTTACTGTTTTTTATTGTTAACCATTTTTTTTTTTTCAGGTACGCCATTCAGCTGCAGCACTGATTTATTTATCTTGACAGCAACAGTGTTTGCTTTCTCGACACGTAAATCAGCGACTCCAGCGCTGTAGGAGGTGATTTCACCATCACAGTTTAAAAAAAAAAAAAGAGCATATATGCCGAAGCATGGGGGCAGGGGTGGAGGGGCGATTTGCCCCTAACATTAGGGGCGGATTGCCCCCATGCTTTCGGCATATATTTTTTTTTACTCTTTTTTTTTTTTGGCACAGATTGTTTTTTTTTTTTTTTTGTTTTAATGTTTTTTTGTTTTACCATTGTTTTATTGTTACCATTTTTTTTTTCAGGTACACCATTCAGCTGCAGCACTGATTTATTTATCTTGACAGCAACAGCGTTTGCTCTCACGATATGTAAATCAGCGACTCCAGCGCTGTAGGAGGTAAATTCACCACCACAGTTAAAAAAAAAAAAAAAAAAAAAAATGGTGCATGTATGCCCATCATTAGAAGTGGGTGGATGCAGGGCGGTATTCTAATGGTGGGCATACCCACCGATCAATATCTTTTTTCATTCAGCCCACAGGCTGCATGAAAAAAAGAAAATTACAATATAGGCCCAACAAGGACCAGCAACTGGTATGTTGCTGGACTTTGAGTGGCTATACCAGAATGATGCCTGCAGGTTTAGGTATCATATTGGTATCGTTCTTTTCAGCCAGCGGTCAGCTTTCATGTAAAAGCAATCCTAGCAGCTAATTAGCTGCTAGACTGCTTTTACAAGCAGTGGGAGGAAACGTCCCCCCCCCCCCGTCATCTTCCTTGGTTTTCTCTGGCTCTCCTGTCCCACCGGGGAACCTGAGAATGCAGCCGGTGGTTCCGCCAGCTGACCATAGAGCTGATCGAAGACCAGAATGGCTCCAATCATCTCTATGGCCTAAGAAACCGAAGCTACGAGCATTTCATGACTTTGGTTTCACCGGAAGTAAACAGCACCATTGGGAAATTGGGAAAGCATCTTATCACACCGATCTTGGTGTGGTCGGATGCTTTGAGGGCAGAGGAGAGATCTAGAGTCTAATAGACCCCAATTTTTTTTTTAAAAAAAGTACCTGTCACTACCTATTGCTATCATAGGGGATATTTACATTCCTGTGATAACAATAAAAAAAAATGATAAAAAAAAAAAAAATGAAAGGAACAGTGTAAAAAAAAAATAAAAAAAAAAAAAAATAAAAATAAAAAAAAAAAAAAAAACCCCTGTCCCCCCGTGCTTGCGCGCAAACTTCGGTCTGGTGTCATATGTAAACAGCAATTGCACCAAGCATGTGAGGTATCACTGCAAACGTCAGATCAAGGGCAGTAATTTTAGCAGTAGACCTCCTCTGTAAATCTAAAGTAACCTGTAAAGGCTTTAAAGGCTTTTAAAAATGTATGTAGTTTGTCGCCGCTGCACGGTTGTACGCAATTTTAAAGCATGTCATGTTTGGTATCTATGTACTCGGCATAAGATCATCTTTTATATTTTATCAAACATTTGGGCAATATAGTGTGTTTTAGTGTATTACAATTAAAAAAAAAATATTTTTTCCCCAAAAAAAAAAATGCGTTTGAAAAATTCGCTGCGCAAATACTGTGAGAAAAAAAAAATTGCAACACCCACCATTTTAATCTGTATGGCCTTTGCTTTAAAAAATATATATATGTTTGTATGTATAAAAAAAAAAAATAAAATTTTTTTTTTTGTTGTAAACAAAAAGTGTCAGAAAGGGCTTTGTCTTCAAGTGGTTAGAAGAGTGGGTGATGTGTGGCATAAGCTTCTAATGTTGTGCATAAAATACCAGGACAGTTCAAAAACCCCCCCCCCCCCAAATGACCCCTTTTTGGAAAGTAGACACCCCAAGCTATTTGCTGATAGGCATGTTGAGTCCATGGAATATTTTATATTTTGCCACAAGTTTCGGGAAAATTACAATACATTTTTTTTTTTTTTTTTTCTTAATGATATATTGCTCAAAAATGCCATGGGCATATGTGGAGATTCACCCCAAAATACATTCTGCAGCTTCTCCTGAGTATGGGGATACCACATGTGTGAGACTTTTTGGGAGCCTAGCCGCGTACAGGACCCCGAAAACCAAGCACCACCTTCAGGCTTTCTAAGGGCGTAAAATTTTGATTTCACTCCTCACTACCTATCACAGTTTCGGAGGCCCTGAAATGTCAAGATAGCACAAAACCCCCCCCCCCCCCCCCACCCCATTTTGGAAAGTAGACACCCCAAGGTATTTGCTAAGAGGCATGGTGAGTATTTTGCAGCTCTCATTTGTTTTTGAAAATGAAGAAAGAAAAGAAAAAATTTTTTTTTTTTTTTTCAATTTTCAAAACTTTGTGACAAAAAGCGAGATCTGCAAAATACTCAACATGCCTCTCAGCAAATAGCTTGGGGTGTCTACTTTCCAAAATGGGGTCGTTTGGGGGGGGGGGGGGGGGTGCTATCTGGGCATTTCATGGCCTCCGAAACTGTGATAGGTAGTGAGGAGTGAAATCAAAAATTTACGCCCTTAGAAAGCCTGAAGGCGGTGATTGGTTTTCGGGTCCTGTACGAGGCTAGGCTCCCATGGCATGTTTGAGCATTATATCATTTATTGACAACTTTGTGAAAAAAAAAAAAAAAATGTTTTGTAATTTTTCTGAAACTTGTGGCAAAATATAAATATATTCCATGGACTCAACATGCCTCTCAGCAAAGCTTGGGGTGTCTACTTTCCAAAATGGGTCATTTGGGGGGGGGGGCCCGATGATGTCCAGCCGTGAAGAAGGAGGTGGCGGTGGCTCTTGCGATGTGGTAGTTTTAGCAGATTTTGTATTTTTATTTTTTGAGGACATCTGCCCAGAGTAAGCCACAAGGGGAGGGGGGGCTCTAGAGAGGAAAGCAGGCAGTGCACAAGCTGGTGTTCAGATAGGAGGCTGGGGTAGCCCTGTAGTACCCAGGCCCAATGGATCTTGGCTAGGTCAGGCAGTCTGTGTCAGTCCAGTCGTCCGTACTCCCCAGCAGGGTGATGGGTAGGATGAATGAGGCATTGATGCTGTGTACTACTGTCTAGTATGGAGGAGTCCCTGAGCACTCATCAGGGCAGAGGGCAGCAAGATGGTGGTGTTCACTAGGCCCCAGGAGATCAAGGCCGGATCGGATTTACAGTAGTGTCTCAGCAGTCCTCTATGTCCCCATACACTGATGGATGGGATGCTGGATAAGAGATGCAGTGAACTGGGGCCCCCGATGGACATAGGATACAGGGACGACATAGGATGCAGCTTTAAATTGCGGGACAGAGGCCGGGAAGATGGCGGCGGTCAATTGCGGTGGCTTAAGGATGGTCCCGTGCATGGCAGACAAGTAGGGAGGTGAGGTGTTGCACAGGGATAGCAAGTCCGTAAGCCAGTGTCCAGGATGGATGAGGCCTAGCGCCATCCCGTGGGGCCTACACCGGCAAGATGGTGGCGGCGGCAAGCCTGGAGATGCTATGGTGCCTAGGAAAACCCTGTGGAGTGGCATAATGTCTGCTCAATTTCTGGCCCAGGGTGAGGCAGGAGATGGAGAGGGACACTCTGGTTGGTTACTGCAGTTCACCAAACAGGGAGATGCACAGATGGCTCAGGATTGATCATAGGATTCCCGGAGCTCTTCTCCCACACATCCGCCGCCGCTCACACGCGGACACGCCCCTCCACCCATACCCTTTTTTAACAAAATCTTGCAAATTGGCCTTGGAAAATGCAGAAAAAAATAAAAGATTAAGATTTCAATATGGTTTGGGAGCTGTGTTCAGGGTATTTGGATTTTTTCTTTTTTATCATTTGCTTGGCGAACATCCAGTGAACTAACTTTGTTCAGTTCACTCATCATTAGTGTAACATAAGCATCATTGTAAAGAGATTCCAAGTGAATGCTGCACACCAAAACAGCTTTAAGTGCTTGAGAGATAGAAAGCAACCTCAGCCCCTTCTGATAGGTCATGGCCATGCCCCCCAATGCCTTTCACCCCACCCCCAGGGCTTAGTCATATCTCTATGACTAAGTCCTGGGTGCGGTGCAAAACCTGTCAGGGGAAATGGCCTATCAGAGGATTCAGGGTCACTTTATTTCTCTCAAGCAGTTGGAGCTATTTGGTGTGCGGTGTTCTCTTAGGATCTCTCATAATGCAATGGATTAGCATACATGCACCCTACTTGATGTGGGATTATCAGAGCCAAACCATCAGCATTTTCCGCAGTGCTCCACTTAGCATCCCCTGCAGATTTTGTAGGTTTGCCCGCTTACAAGGAAATGAAGGGTCTATAATTGTTATCATAGGTGTATTTTATATGATAGAGACAGTATATCAACCAAAAATTCAGAAAAGACACATGATAGAAATGTTATAAATTGAGTTGCAGTTCAGTGAGTAAAATAAGTATTTGATCCCCTACCAACCAACAATTAGTCTTGCTCCCACAGACTGGCTACAGTATGTACTCATGTGGTGCACAGAATAGTCCTGTCAATTTAAGAAGACGCTCATAACGTGAACTTCTTATGTGTATAAAAGACATCTGTCCACAGAATCTCTTTCTTCCATTCAAACCTCACCATCATGGGCATGACCAAAGAGCTGTCAAAGGACGTCAGGGGCAGGATTGTAGACCCGCACAAGGCTGGAATGGGCTATAAGACCATCAGCAAGAAACTTGGTGAGAAGGAGACATCTGTTGGAGCAATTATTCGCAAATGGAAGAAATACACAATAACCGTCAATCACCCTTGGTTTGGAGCTCCATGCAAGATTTTGCCATCATGGGGTAAACATTATGCTTTGGGACAGTTTCTCTGCTAAAGGTACAGGCCAACTTTACCACATTAAGAGGCCAATAGACAGGGCCATGTATTGTAAAATCTTGGATGAGAACCTTCTTCCCTCAGTCAGAACACTAAAGATGGGTCGTGGATGGGTCTTCCAGCATGACAATAACCCAAAACATACCCCCCAAGGCAACAAAGGAGTGGCTCAAGAAGAAGCAAATTAAGGTCATGGAGTGGCCTAGCCAGTCTCCAGACCTTAATCCTATAGAAAATGTATGCAGGCTGAGGAAGCTTAAACTTCGAGCTGCCATGTGACAGTCAAGAAACCTTAAGGATTTAGAGAAGATCTGTAAAGAAGAGTTAACCAAAATCCCACCTGAGATGTGTGCAAATCTGGTAACCAACTACAAGAAACAAATTACCTCTGTGCTTGCCAACAAGGGTTCCTCCACCAATTACTAAGTCATGTTTTGCTTGGGGATCAAATACTTATTTTACTCACTGAACTGCAACTCAATGTATAACATTTGTATAGATTTTTAGTTGATATTTTGTCTCTATCATTTAAAAAACATCCATGCCAAAAATGATAGACCCTTAATTTCTTTGAAATTAGTCAAAAGTAGGCAAACTTACAAGTTCTGCAGGGGATCAAATAATTATTTTCCCCACTGTAGTTTTTGGATTGTGGGGGGAAGACTTAGAATCTCTGTGAGGTTTTTACCATTGTCCTTGTTGTGTAGATTTCTTCTCACTTCATGTTCTTTTGTATCTGGAAAAATAAGTGAGGGGAAATTATACAGCTAAAAAAGTTTACATTTATTGTAGAGTGGGAATGAATTTAGACTGTGTCAGTTTTTTTTGCTGTCTGTTACATTATTGTGAAGTTTTACTTCTCATTCCCGTGTTTAGTGACAGATGCCAGCTGGAACAGATCAGAAAAATCTGTAAGAACACAGACAGCAATATAAACCTGACAGAGGTTATAGCCCTTCCACACTCTATACTTGGGGACACCAAACTATGGGCCAAATCTGGCCAGCAATTCTATGCAGCCTGCAGCTAGACATAGGTCTTCAGCACTGTCACATAGTCTCTATTTCTCCCCAGCAATCACCCACTGGTTCTCCCCGGCTGTGCTGTAAGTCTACCATTAGTTGCTAGGTACAAGCATTTACAGGAGAATTGCACTTGCTCTGTCCATACCTGATTCACTTTTGTCTGCTGCTACTGCCACCCTCCCTGGCTGTTTAGGCTCCCAATAATAAAGACGTGTGAAGTAATGGTGGACTCTGATGGGGACTCTTATCTAAGGTGGGATACTGATCGGGACTATGATGTAAGGGGGTCTCTGATGGGCTCAAGTTTATTTGGAATTGCTTATGTAGCACTAACCCCTGAAGGAGCTGCTGGTTTGATTTGGGCTTACCGTTACCTTCTTGACCTCAATTGCGTCTAGGGGTTTCCCAGAGGTAGATGGCCCAAAGAATTGCAGAGACTGACACTGGATCCACTTTGGGGGTTTTTATTTGAAAAAATGGTAGATAAACACAGTCTCTCAGTAGAGGATAGAAAGTATAGGTAGGAAGTTCAGGTACTCTTGGAACAGCTTGAACTGAAAGTCACGCAATATAGAATACAGAGAATAGGCATTCACAACTGGATCTTACAGCTATCGGATAAATCTTCTCTCACTAGATTTAGCAGCCGATAGATTAATCAAATAGAGCAAAGTCTCTGCCACAGACTTGGTTGTAGAACTTGTGAATAAAAGTCTCTGCCACAGACTTGGTTGTAGAACTTGTGAATAAAGTCTCTGCCACAGACTTGGTTGTAGAACTTGTGAATAAAGTCTCTGCCACAGACTTGGTTGTAGAACTTGTGAATAAAAGTCTCTGCCACAGACTTGGTTGTAGAACTTGTGAATAAAAGTCTCTGCCACAGACTTGGTTGTAGAACTTGTGAATAAAGTCTCTGCCACAGACTTGGTTGTAGAACTTGTGAATAAAGTCTCTGCCACAGACTTGGTTGTAACTGAAGGATAGGGACAAACTTACGGAACCTTCATACTGTACCAGTATATCTTGCAGCCGGTCCGGCGATACCGTATGAGCACAGATTCACTTGGTGTCTTTCAACTTAGCTTCCAGGCTCTTGCTGAGGAACCAGCCTTGTGCATGGCCCTCTCCCGAAGAGTCCTCCCCTGGTTGCTTTCCCAGTCGCTGGGCCTCTCCACAGACAAGACGGCACCGGACCACCTTGGAATCCTCCTTCCAGTTACGTTGCCTCGGGCTAGCCAGCCCTGAGACTCGGAATTGGATGGATCCGCACCCCAGGCCATGAGGGCCCCTGAGGGCTGGTCAGGAGGACCAGGACCAAACATACAGAAATATTTTGTGGACCGGAACCCAGAAGCACGTGATCTCAGTATTTTAAGTACCCTCTCCCAGAAATCACAGCGAGACGACACTCTCACTGGTTGGTTCCGAGAGAGATCGGCACCCAATGCGTCCAGCCAAACTGCGTTCTCGTGCTTGCCAGAGGTGGCAACGATACCTATAGCCAAGCAGAACACAGTGCAATCCAGCCAGACTGGTACTGAAACCATAATTTAGTACAATTAACCCCAAAACCCAACTGTGGTTTTAGGAATATTAAATTTACAAAACACATGGAGCATGCTCGTCAGGAGCCCGGCGCTACACTTAGCTTTGCTTTAATTAAGTTTCTCTGTTGTCCTGAATCCTATCAAGCTGGTTACATTAAAAGCATCAAGTAAAATGAACTTGGAAAACTGGAGGCTGCAAAGCTTTCCTTTCCACATAAAAACAAAATCTTTTTTGACAGTACTAGCTTGGCACACGCTTGTCAAAAGTGACACCCGTAAGTAAGAAAACAGAACACGTTAGATATTAAAATCTTTACTTTTGTGAAAATCTGTAAGAATATTTTTGTTGGACAAGACAAATCCAGACAGATCCAGGGCATGCAACATTTTAATTTAATTCAGTTATACCCTATGCAACTGAATAGAATCATGGAGAATTGCATTGTGTTTAGCTTTATCATAAACAATAATGATTTAATTCAACATGTAAAATGTACTGATATTGTAGCAGAGTTATAGTTCTTAATAATGATTATAGGTGGCATTTGACTGTCATCTAATGGGTTATTTTATAATTATGCCTGTTGAGTTTATAGTCGTAGATTGGTTAATATTGGCTACTCATCACTAGTATTTTTCATGCTCAGGGCAATTGTAAAAATGGATACATTTTTCATGAGCAGTCTTTACAGTTCAATGGAAACTGCCTAGGGCTACTGGCTAGGTGCATGTAGTGGGTGAAACATGCACTCCTCTCTAAAGTAGCAAAGAAAGCTGATGATATTGGAAGGACAGTGGAGGGTTTATAGCAAAGTTTCTGCTTACTGCAAGCAAGCAAAGTATTGTTTCATGGATATATTTAGATATTTCAATATAACAAATTGCACAGACACAAAGTTATATACCCATGTAAGTGTATCATGCACACAAATGCATGTGCTATTTTCTTAGTGACCACTAGGTAGCAGTGTTGTACTGAATGGTACAGCATTGAGTGTACTTGGCCAGGGTAGTAAGCCATTAGAGACTGCTTTTACAGTACAGTGGTAATAGGAGCAATAGGGTAGTGTAAAGAATAACTAATTGAGAATATTTAACTTCTATTATCATATAGATAACTTCAGTAATATAAGGAAAAATGAATCTGCATGGCACATTCTTTTTATTTTTTTATCCAGAAGAACTTGCAGCATTATCCTGTTTCAATGGGTGTGATAATTTCTCAACACTTCTTTTGATATCTTTAACCTTTGAAAATAATACAACAGGATGTGTCGGATTCTCCTGACTTTTAATGTTGCCAGTAATAAAAGAGATATGGAAATGTGACTGTAAAAGGAGACTCATTAAAATCCATTACTGGTCAGGTATGCCACTTCAAGGCAGGACATTCTTTTTCCTAAATTAAATGTCACAACTCTAAATAATAAAATATAATGTTTTATCCCACTCAATGAGGTTTTCACCTAAAATCATTCTTAAAAATGTCCATTTCCTGACATCAGTAACAAATGACATGGCTGTAAAATCCACTACATTATTAAGAATTTAAAGAAACCACTTTGTAACAGCTGGGTGAACAAAACTGACAGGGACACCAAAGTAATTTCATTTTATAAAATGTATACTACAATATCTCACTGTACAATTTTCATTTAGATTTGCAAAACTTCTTCAGCACAAGGTACAGTAAAGGAAAGATGCCTTCTGCTACAAAAGTTTATTTTGTATGTAGTTGCATGGGAAAGAGAACGTTTGCTTTACCCATGCAGGGAAAAACAACAAGATCCTTTTAAATGATGCTTCCTCAGCAGCAAATACCCACTTACTTTTGATCCTCCACCTCTGCATTTTGTGAGGAAAGGACTGGGTAACCCCCAGGTTGGAAAAGTTGTAGCTTACACAGGGCTAAGGTTCCCCTGCATGAAAATATTGCTTGGCCAAGCACTGTCACATGGAGTGAGCTGCATGATCTTTTATGCTCCAAGCATTCAACAGAGAGGCAAGGGAGTAAGGAAGGAGCAGGGAAGTGTAAGTACTTCTGGTGGTGGGATTAAAGCAAACCTGTTGTTTTTTTTCTGAACTTGTGGTCATGGGCAAAAATTGGCATGAAAAAGTAGGTGTTCCTTCATGACGTCTCATTGGTAGTGTGGCAGCTTTCATATGCTTTACTATGCTTTAGACAAACTAAGACAAAGGAAGTAAAATAAGCTCCATCGTTGGCATTAGTGACTGCAATAATAACCCCCAGCAACCAGTATTGGTAGACACAATAATAACCCCCAGCATTGACATCAGAGGACACAATAATAACCCCCAGCCTTTCTGTCAGTAGAATAAGAACCCCCAGCATTGGTGTCAGTGGACGCAAACACAACCTTCAGGATTGATGTCAGAGGACACAATAATAACCTCCAGAGTTGGCATACGTGGATGCAATAGCACTGCTGTTCCTGGGAGAAAAAATAAACCCAACTTTGATGGTCAGTGAGAGCAAAGTGATCCCCTTTCTTTGCTGGTTATTGACAGTAAGATTACTCCCTCCTCTTCTTTAAATGGTGGTCATTGGAAGCACTATTACATTTCCCTGCATTGGAGTCATTGGCAGTTCCATTAACTTTCCCTGCATTGGTAATCAGTGGCAGTATAATTAACCACTTGTCTACCAGGACCATTTTTCTGTTTTTGTACACATGTTAATATGAACATTTTAGGCATGAATCGCCCAAACAGTATACATTTTCTGAAATATATTTTTCTGAAAACAATGGAGAATAAAAAGGTTACAATTTTTATGTATTATAATACTAGAACTTGTTTTTCAAATGCAAATCTTTAGTGAATTGGCCGACTTTACAGTGTGAGGAGTAGTAAAAGAGAACTGAAAATTAGGGTACAGAGCTTACAGTTGTATTATATGAAACATTAACATATGTTGATAACATTATTAACATCAAGTTGATTACATATACAGTATATTTTTAAAAAAATAGCAAGGCTGTTTAATCCTTTAAATACAAAGGTAGTGAAGATATCCGGTTGCAGTCACATAGGTACAGTAAACATAGATAAGCAAATTACCAAGGCCTCAATGTGCTTCAAGGGAACAAACGATTTTTGTTTTTTATATATGCCTGAACATTTGGAAAGAGATGACATTTTGGAATACACTTTGCATGATGCTAGATGAGCTTAAATAATTACATTTAATGATAACAGAAAAAGATAAAAGGTCCATTGTCTTGGCAATGTAGGTCACTTGATATCAACTACAAGAAGTATAGCTAAATTATATAATAGTACACACTGGGAAGAGTGGTGCCTTGGCACCCAGCGAATGTGCTCCAGTTTGTTTGCCAATTTCCCTTTATCTTGTGGGCCTGCAATTTTACTGCCACCTCAGTTGTGTTTAACTAATTATCACTTTTTATTCAAGGGGCTATATTTAATTGCTATGAATACTGCACTTTTGGCTTTACTCATTGCAGTGTTTTAATCAATTAGCCTGCTACTGGTCTAGCTATGTTTGACTATATGATGTGACAAAAAATAGATAGATAAGCCATGAATGTACAAATATTTTATACAACAATGCATTCATTTGAAGTCTACACTCAATTCTATATTCCTATTTGAGAGTATTTCACAGTTCATACCCATGATATTGTTGCATGAATGAACTTTTCAACTTAGTAAAAATTCTATGTTTATGGAGTTTGCGTGAGTAAAAAAACTCAGTTTTGTCTCATCAAACTGGTGCTCATATTTATACAGGTTGTGAAGATGCTAGAACTGAAGTGTTGATAATAGCTATTTTTGAAATTTCAAGGGCAATTTCATCTTCTGGAAAGTGGCCCAGCTTTGCAAACCATTTGACCCAGTGCTCATATTGGTATTAACATCTCACTAGCATCTAATGAATGAACATTAGCAAAATCACCTGGCACATTGGTCTGGCCACCATTAAATCTCCCAGCTTCCCTAAACACATCACCCTGATTATATAGAGTGTAGCTGTGTCTGATTCTTCCACATGCTTGCTTATCTATTACCCAAACAAATACATTCATAGCATCATTTGTTTTGTATCTGTCACACACATTATTATCACCCCATACCTTTAATTAGTACATTAAACTTAACATTTTCCTTTTGGAACAGCCAAGCTATTTGCTGTAAAATGAACACTTCAATTACCTTACTTGCAATGGAAGAAGTGTAATTAACATTGTCTTGAGGCTAATTTTTATTTATGCCGCAATCCTTCAAAGATTATACAGCTTTTCCTTCCTTGTCATCGCATTTAGCTTGTTTGCACTTTCAAATGCAGATAATTAATTCAGGCTGTGCTACGGTAGTTAGCTGGGAGTAAATATGAATTATGAAATCATTTCAGTTTGTCTGCACTACATATTCCCTAGCAATGCTTCAGGATAGTGTTTAATGCTACACAGGCTTAATACCAAGTGAATAGCAGGAAGGGAAACTGAAATTGAGCTCTCTGTTCTTACTTGGCTCTGAACTGATTCTAGAGGGGAAATATGACTGTTCCTGGAACACATGCCAAATCCAGGTAATGTCTATTCCTCTCAAAGAAAAGGAACAGAAAAAAAAAACATTAAAAGAAAAAGGATAAGAAAGGGTGAAAATCAGGGCCGAATTAACATAGGGGCTATTGGAGCTGCAGCTCCAGGCCCCTGCCTTAAAATCGGCCCAGCCAGCAGTACAAACCCGATTTCTCCTGTCCATAAATGTCTATGGGACAGGAGAAGCTATGTGTAAATGTAGGGGTGTCTGGCTACATCTGTGTTGGCTCACTGTGGTTATTACAATGTCACATGGTACAGTTCCCCTCTGCACAAATGGGAGAGGAGAGAGGCTGGGTCGCCTCTGCCTTCCACCACCCCTCTCTCTCCCCTCTCCCTCTGTGAAGTCCATGCAGTGAAGGAGCCGTGTGGGTGGGAAATTATGAACAGAGCAGCTGGCAGATAAGGGGAACACAACATTGGTGTAATAAGCTTTCAACCATCCAAGTGTGAGCACAGTCCTATTGATTTCTACTAGGTTGTGTGTTTTCTTTCTGAAAGCGCACCAAAACTCATGCATGCAGCATCTTTGGCGCACTGTCAGAAAATGCGGCAAAAACTGTCAACCTAATATATATCAATAGGACTGCAGCTAAAATTGCAGATACACAAGCAGTGCACCCAAACTGCAGCACACCATTGTAAGCTCAAAGGCTTGTACACCCCCCTCTGTAGAACTTGGTCTGATCAATACTCCTGGCAATAATTTTACACACAACCATACCATCCCAGCTCAGGAGGGGTGGGGGCTCCAGGGATTTGTTTGACTATGCAGGCCCTGTCCCTTCTACCCATCCGGGCAGAGTCATGGAGGGAGTGGCAGGCAAGGCAAGTGGCACACTGTATCTGGTGGCAGGCTGCTGGTGGCAAGTGGCACATTGTATCTGGTGGCAGGCTGCTGGTGGCAAGTGGCACACTGTATCTGGTGGCAGGCTGCTGGTGGCACACTATCTGATGGCAGGCTGCAGGTGGCAAGTGGCACACTGTATCTGGTGGCAGGCTGTGGATGGCAAGTGGCACACTATCTGGTGGCAGGCTGCTGGTGGCAAGTGGCACACTGTATCTGGTGGCAGGCTGCTGGTGGCAAGTGTCACACTGTATCTGGTGGCAGGCTGCTGCTGGCAAGTGGCACACTGTATGTGGTGGCAGGCTGCTGGTGGCAAGTGGTGCACTGTATCTGGTGGCAGGCTGTGGGTGGCAAGTGGCATACTGTATCTGGTGGCAGGCTGTGGGTGGCAAGTAGCACACTATATGGTGGCAGGCTGCTGGTGACAAGTGGCACACTGTTTCTGGTGGCAGGCTGTGGGTGGCAAGTGACACACTATCTGGTGGTAGGCTGCTGGGGGCAAGTGGCATGCTGCATCTGGCAGCAAGCGATGGTGGCAAGTGACACTCTGCATCTGGTGGCAGGCAACTGTGGAAAGTGATACGCTGCATCTGATGGCAGGCTATGGGTGGCAAGTGACACACTGCATCTGGTGGCAAGCGACGGTGCCAAGTAACAAGCTTCATCTGGTGGCAAGTGACAAGCTCAGGTTCCCACTGATTCTGCATTATGGTGAGTTGAACTATTTCACTATATATAACAATGTAGTAATAGAAATAATGGAATTTGATCATCCTGACACCATATCAAGCATGGTGTCAGGATGATTTTAAGTGCTAACACCAGCCATTTGCCTGACAAATCACCCCCACTGCTGATTTCCCCATCAACCCCCGAGACAACATCCCTCACCCCCATATTTTTTTGGGAAGGGCAGTTTGGAAATGTGGTCACCCAATATTGCTGCTGGTGAGAGACCACATAGCAGGTGGTATTGGTGGTGTTGCTGCTGCTCAGAGGCTGCACAGCTGGTATTATTGGTGAGAGTATATTTAATTTGTTTTAGCAAAAAATTGTTTGCAATTTAATTTTGTCTCCATAAGAAAGGCCCACCAAAATCCTCAGCACCAAGCCCATGATGCTCTTAATCCAGCCATGGCAAAAATAATCATGTACAATCATCTACATGTGTTTGAGTATGTACCATGCATATGTAATTCACAATAACTGATTCATTAATATTATAGTCTTTTATCTGCATACTAATATGATAATGCATCTATTTATAATGGTCCCTTCCCTAAAACTAGCTCAGATATAGACAAAGTTGGGACGAGATAGAAAAACATGTTTGCAATTCCCTAACCTGCATAGCAACTCAGCCAACATTCGACAGAAGGGTAGAGATAAACTCTGCAGAGTATGCCAGTGGACCCATTCAAGTATAGTAGGTGAAATAGAGACACTTCCCACTACAGCCTTAAAGAAGGTACAGTTACCAGATGTTTGTTGGCAGTGCTGCAAGATGAATATTTGTTAGTTATATATATTAAATAAATACATATGTCCATCAAGCTGACCCTCAAACAAGTGTTCTTTTTTAACTCTGAAGTCTGTATTGCTTTATGTCACCACAAAGTCTGTAGGATCTGTGGCATATAACAATTTTAAACCAGGGTAAAAGGAAACTTTACTAAAGACAAAGGACATGGTAACTACTGAACACATTAAGTTTAAACATATAGAGTAGAGGCGCATTGTTTTGTGCATCTGCCAAAATAAAAATGAGTGCTATGCTATCAAATAAAGTACATTCGCTAAAGTCAAAGCACAGTCCTGAAAACTAATAGATTTTCTCATAAACCTTCTGCTGTGAGTACACTGCTGTAACCCATTCATAGGGTGATTTTACACTGGCAAAGCTTTTGAGGACACAACCCTTGAGTGTCCCCACAAAAACACTACCCAACTCCATGAGCCTTGGTTTTTTGCTAGGTACTAGACCTCTTCTCCCCTATGGAAAAATCGCTCTTAGCGAGCTAGTTTATTATTTTATCTTGATTCTCTAATCAACTCTTTGGTCAACATCTCACGGTCTACTATTATAGTAATAGAAGCAGTTCATTCAGATCAGTGTAACCAGGGCTCAAGTCCTGCGTTAACACATGGCAACGGAGTTCCTGTATTTTTTCTGTTTCCTAAATGTACATAATATAACTGGATACTAACATTTATAGGTAAAGTTTATCCAGGGAATATCTGAATGCCTCTTGAAGAAGGAATTTTTTACACTGCTGGAGAAAATTGGTTAATGCTTTGCTGGCATTTTTTTTTATGTCTTCCTCTGTATCAACTGTGGGTATAGGATTGTGTATATAGGATTGTAACTATGTACATACGTTTTACTTGTTTATCTGTAGTCTTCTCTTTTATACATCCCTTCAAAGTGCTGAATAAATTAAATAAAAACCTTCTTCATCTGCCAGTAGCACAGAGGAGGGGGGCGGGAGATGCAGTTAGAGCTCTTGTACAGTATGTGAGAGCTTATTGGAGGAAATGGACACCCCCACCCCCTTCGCACACTGCAGAGGAACAAAGTAACCATGCAGAGATGTGTTGTGAATAGACACGCTGTGTACTGGGCTCTCCTTCCCCATCACCATTTTATCTCTGGTGTCTGGGCAACTTGTCAGAGGTGACGCATACTGATAACAGAGGAACAAAGCAACAGAGAGAAATGACCCTCAGAACTTTGGAAAGAGACAAATAAACACTACAGATATATGTGCCATGTTCAGCTTTCGTGACTGGTTTACAACCAATTTAAAGATAAATTGAACTTTCAGTTTAATTCAGCTAAATACATTCCAGGTACATTATAAAACAAGGTGTGTGAAGCCTTTCAGCTTGTTATCTTTAGAATGTAGCCAAAACCTCATCAGAAAAGTCTGCCCCTGCCAGCATGCTGCAAAGTAAGGCCATTGCATCCTTTGTGAAAGCATGGAACTGTCTGCAGAAACCAAACAATCCACCTGATGAGTTAGACCCCTAGTTCTGAAATCAGCAAATGTCCTACTCAATGTTAATTGGAAAGCTCTAGCTCTGATTCAGTAAGGGGGTGTTAGACCTCTGCAGAAAGAAGACCACTGCTTCCACACAGAGAGCAAGGGTCCATCTCTGCAGTATACTGGCAGGAGAAAAGCTTTTCTATTCATACTTTTCCTGCAATACTTTGCACACCTTTTGTTTTGATGCACCTGGAATGTGCATAAATATGAAATACGCTATTATTTGAACTTGAATACATTTTTTCTAATCTTTCACATTCACCTTGTTAGCCATCTATTAAATATTAAAGCCCATCAAGAAACGTTGTCTTTGTCACGCTTTGCTAGACCAACAAGTAATATTATACAAGTTTAGAATAAAAGAGAGAATGTTTTCTAACCATTGTTCACCCCGGCAAAATTTTTTCTTCTAAATTACGAAAAAAAGACTTGAGAAATATATAATTTTTTTCCTTTTGATATTTTCTCTCTTGGCAGAAGCAAGAGTTTTAATATTAACTGATAAGGTAATTGAATTTTAGTAATACAGGCAATTCTAATACCGTACATCAAAGCACTGGTTAGTTTGAATAAATTTTTCTATGCATTTCTATTAACCGTGTGTACTTCAAAGATGCCATGTCATGAGCCAGGCTTCTGAAATTGCAGACAGCTTTAGGCCACAACATTTCCTGATTTCAAGCCTATTTTATTTGGCTGTCCTCATGCTAACTATAAATAAAAAAGTAATAATTCAGATGAACATCCACTAAATAGGCCAGTCAGAGTATGCGCTGTTCCTAATGAAGTTAGGTCAAGGAAAAGGCACCAATATAACGTACTGGACACTGATAAAGTATGGTCTGTGTAATGTTCTAGAGAAGATTCTGAAGCACAGCAGTAGCATTGTGCATTGTGACCTTTTAGAAGCTATGTTTAATCTTATATCCCTTATTTATTATTTCAGAGTATAAATTACGATTATTAGAATATTGTTCCATGCTAACCAAAAATAAGCTGTGCTTTTTTTTTCATGCCTAATACAATCATGATGCTGCTTCCATAAAAAAAAAAAAAAGTAATCAAAAGCTACACATTCTAATTTAATGTGGTGTAGTACAAATCATTATTTTAATGTGAAAATTCTGAAGTTGGCCATAGCCCAACAGATTTGACCTCTTAGACCAGCTTTTAAACTTCTGGATTTTGTCAAGGCTCAGTAAACACACTTATGGCTAGATACGTTATAATTGCTTTCCTGAACTCAAACAAACATTGGAATCATATGGGGCAAGTAGCAGTCAGAGATCACAACAGCAACACATATGGACAACTGCAGTAGCCATTAGATAACAGAGAGAATTTATGTTATTCATTTTTCCATTCCAATATTATGGACATTGGTATTTGTTTTAGCTTAGTTAAAGATTTACTCATCTTGAAGAGGTGTTCCCAGTTAAAATAAAAAAAAAAATAAATAGTCAGCAGCTACAAATACTGCAGCTGCTGACTTTTAATAATTGGACACTTACCTGTCCCAGAGTCCAGCGATGCGGGCAAAGCCCCGCTCATCTCCCCCTCCTTTCAGTGACTCCGGCATTGTACCTTGATTGGCCGCGCAATCATCTGGGACCTGTCACGTGTCCCAGATAATTGACAAGAGGGAGGGGCAGAGCTGAGCTCTTCCTGTGCCGAGGGGAAGTGACATCAAGAGCCCAGGCACTGAAGGAGGCAGACTACGAGGGACCCCCTAGCAACAGCCATTTAGAGGTGAGTAAAAAAAAATTCCAAATGTTTTTTTTTCTTTTTTTTAGGCACATTCATGCATTTTTTTTTTTTTTTGGGTGTAACACCACTTTAATAAACCATATATTTCAACTAGTAAAGATTAGGACCCAGATTTTTTATATGATCCTTTATCCTGTCTGCCTTGTTTAAGCAGAAATTAGCGGAGGATAGAGCAAATGAATTAAAAGCTGAAAGGCAGATAAAAAAGGCATGATTAATGCAGCTTTGTAATCATTATTACAGCTTCAAATGTATTTTTAAATGCAAGTAATGTTAGTATCTGCATTTGGCCTGGTATTAGCCTCTTGCAGTCCCTGTAGAGTAGAGCTGGAGTGGAGAGAAAGTAGTCAATCAGTATGTGTGCTGACAAGAAGCATGCTGGTAGGGAGAGAGAGCAGAGTGACAGATAACTCTGTTGCTTCGCTTTTCCCTGTTCAGTAACAGGCTGGGGTGGGTTCAGGACAAGCTGGACTCAGAGGAATTTAGTTGAAGGATGCTAGCCATTAGAATGATCTAGAACCAGAAAAAAATAATTGCAGGAGCAGTCCCTGAATTGCAGCAGAGGCTGGTTTTGTTATTCTACCTTTTAATGAATAATTCATTTTCATTAGTTATTTTTTGCTGGAATTCTGCTTCAAGATTTTTGGTCAGGAGGACATAAAGTGTGATCGGTTATTTACAAGGAGAAAAGGCCTGATAGTCAATTCATTAGCGCACAAATCTGGATAGGTGATTTATGAGGGCATAAGTGTGGATAGGGGATTCATAAACACAGGCGGGAGGGTGGGGGGGTGGTGATTCATGAGGAGAGAAGGCTGGATACATGGTTCATCAAGAATAAAGCCCCATACACACGCTCGGATTATCCGAGGACCAGGTCCGTCGGATCATGTCCGTCGTACTTTGTCCGATGGGACTACGTAGAGGCTAGTAGCCAATAGCTTTGGTCTTGTAATGTGATCTGAGAATGCGTAGCACTTTGTCCGTCGGAATTCGCTACACACGATCGGATTTGGTGTGATCGGACTTTGTTGTCAAAAAATCTATCCAGCAGGAGATAGGACTTTGTCCGTCGGACAATCCGATGGAAACTGTCCGATGGTGCCTACACACGGTCGGAATTTCCGACAACATTGTCCGATAGGACAGAATCCATCGGAAAATCCGACCGTGTGTATGGGGCTTTAGAGTGCATAGGTGATTCATGAGGACATCAGAGTAGATAGGTGATTTGTTAAGACATAATGTAAGAGTGGATAGGTGAGTCGCAGGAATCACCTACAGAAGGCTGTATCTGTTCATGAAGATGAAAGGTGGATAGGTGATTCCTGAGAACGAAGGCTGGTTTTGTAATTTCTGAGGACAGAAGGGTGGATAAGTGAATCATGAGGACAAATTGCTGGATGGGTGATTTGTGAGGCCGGAAGGCTGAATGGGCTGAAAAGGGGATTTATTAGGTCATATAGCTGAATAGGTGGTCAATGAGTGTAGAAGGCTGGGTAGCTGATTCTTGAGGTCAGAAGGATGGATAGGTGATTTATGGTGACAGAAGACCGGATAGGTGATTTATGGAGACATACAGTTAGGTCCATATATATTTGGACACAGGCACAATTTTCATACGTTTGGCTCTGTATGCCACCAGTGCAGACTTTCAGCTTTAATTCAAGGGGTTGAACATAAATATCAAGTACAAATTTTAGGAACTACAATATCATTTTTATACACCATTTTCAGGGACTCAAATGTAAATAAAATGTAAATTTTTAATATTTTGTTGCGAATCCTTTATTGGCAATGACTGCCAGAAGTCTTAAACCCATGGACACTACCAAAGACTGTGTTTCCTCCTTTATGATGCTTTGTCAGGCTCTAAATGCAGCTGTCTTCTGTTGTTCTTTGTTTGTGGGTCTTTCTGCTTTTAGTTTTGCCTTCAGCAAGTGAAATGCATGCTCAATTGGGTTGAGATCAGGTGATTGACTCGGCCATTGCAGAATATTCCACTTCTTTTCCTTCAAAAGCTCCTGGGTTGCTTTTGCAGTGTGTTTTGGATCATTGTCCATCTGTACTGTGAAGCGCCGTCCAATCAACTTTGCTGCATTCGGCTGAATCTGGGCTGACAATATATCTCTAAACACTGCAGAATTTATCCAGCTGCTTCTGTCTAATGTCACATCATCAATAAACACCAATGACCCAGTGCCTCTGGAAGCCATGCATGTCCATGCCATCACACTTCCATCCCCACCATGTTTCACAGATGATGTTGTGTGCTTTGGATCATGAGCTGTTCCAAACCTTCTCCACACTTTTTTCTTTCTGTCGTTCTGGTACAGATTAATCTTAGTTTCATAGGTCCAAAGGATGCTTTTCCAGAACTGGTCTGGCTTTTTTAGATGTTTTCGAAGTTTGCAAAGTCTAATCTGTCTTTTCTATTCTTCAGGCTTATAAATCATTTGCACCTTGTGGTGAACCCTCGGTATTTGCCCTTGTGAAGTCTTCTCTTGATTGTAGACTTTGACAATGATAAGCACACATCCTGCATAGTGTCCTTCACTTGTCTGGATGTTGTGAATGTTTTTTTATCTACCATAGAGAGGATCCTGCTACCATCCACCACTGTTGTCTTCTGTGGATGTTACTGAGCTCACCAGTGCATTCTTCTTTCCTCAGAATGTACCAAACTGTTGAATTGACCACTCCTAATGTTGCTGCTATCTCTCTGATCGATTGGTTTTGTTTTTGAAGCCTTACAACGACCTGTTTCACTTGCATAGACAAATCCTTTGAACACATGATATATGTTCACAGAAATAGATCCCAAAATGCAAATACCACACTTAGAATCAACTCCAGACCTTTTACCTGCCTAATTGATGAAGAAATAACAAAGGAGTACCCCACACCTGGTCATGAAACCGTTTTTGATTCAATTGTCCAATTACTTTTGGCCCCTTGCAAAATTGGGGATGACTATTCTTAGGAGCTGTAATTCATAAACCCTTAATCCGATTTGGATATGCATACCCCCAAATTAAACCTGAGAGATTGTGCACTTTCAGCCCATTATATAACTATATCTTTAATATGTTTTGGTAAATACCTGGAAAAAAAAAACTAAATTGTGCCTGTGTCCAAATATATATGGACCTAACTGTATAGACAAATAGGTGATTCATTAAACCAAAAAGCTGGATAGGTGATTCATGAAGTAGGGGGAAGGGGTAGGTGATTCATGAGGAGTGAAGGCTGGATACATGGTTCATCGAGACATAGGAGTGGATAAGTGATTCATGAGGATATAAGAGTAGACGGGTCATTCATGAGGACATTCATAAGACTAAAATGCTGTATAAGGGGGTTTATGAAGAGGGAATGGTGGATAGGTGATTTATTTGGCTACAAGGGCAGATCGGTGATTCATGAGGACAGAAGACTGTTTCTGTAATTTATGAGGACAGAAGGGAGGATAGATGAAGGCTAAATAGGTGATTCATTATGACAATGGGCTGCATAAGGGATTCATTAGGTCAGAAGGCTGAATAGGTGATCCATAAGTCTAGAAGACTGGATAATTGATTCATGAGGCCAGACGGCTGGCTATGTGATTTATGGGGACAGGAGACTGGATAGGTGATTTATGGGGACAGAAGACTGGATAGGTAATGTGTAAGGACAAAGGGTTCTATAGGAGAATTATGAGACCAGAAGGCTAAATAAGGGATTCACAAAGACAGAAGGCTAGATACGGGATCTGTGAGGCCAGTGGGTTAGATATTTGATATAGTAGATTGGCTAGCTTTACCTTAGCAATATCTAAGTGTTCCCAGTCAAATGTATAGACATATAAACCCATCAGAATATTGCTTTCAAACATGTACATGTACTTTTAAAAAATACGGTCCTTTTTCTGAAAATGTTAGTAGCCAGACTGCCATTGGCTTCAGTAGTATCTAAGTCTGACCTGGAACAAGTATGCAGCAAGTAATGTCAGAGAGTAGTTAAAACTGATCTACATGCTGGTACTGGGTCAATGATACCAGATCATCATGCCAGGCAGTCAACCAATGTTTTCAGAAGAGGAGGTCAGTAATGGCGGTACAGATGTCCTTTACATAAAGCAGCCTCAGTGGAATCCTTACAGGGGTCATATAGTTACATTCTTTAGATCAGCTCAACTTGCTGCTTCCAGCTTCGAGACATTCATTACTGAAAAATATTCCTTCACCTATCACAGATAGAATGTCTAGCTGCCCCGGCAGGAAAACACATTTCTGTTGCTTGTAACTGAATTTGCGTTTGTCATGTCATTACCCATATCTCATATCTATGACCTATATCATTACCCAAGCCTCATGACTATAGCTTGAATGCTAGCTTACACGTCCCTCCAGAAGCTGGTAAAATGCCTATAAACTGTGCCTTTTATCCTGATGTGCTTGTTAATTCTACTTATTCTTAAAGCAAACCTTCACCCATGCAATAAACAACTAGGTAGGTTGAAGTTCCTCTTTAAGTTAGCATTTAAAGTGAACCTGTCACCAGAGTTGAAGAGCAGCCTGGTACAATGCATCTTTTGTTTACATTTTTGATGCAGAGAAAATGCAGAGTGGATATCACCAATGCATGCCTGGACACTACAAACAATTGATTTTTTTTTTTTAACGTACCATTATACTGGTAACTGATTATCAAGCACAGTTATGCGCCCTTTCCAATTCACAGCTGTAAACAAAAAAATTAAATAAAAAGGGATAGCTTATTGGACCACTTGATCCTTTTGATGATAGGTTCCCTTTAAAGATAACCCAAACCACTACAATGTAATGTTAAAACCAGATACAGTATCAAAGATGGCACAAAAATGAGTATAACATCAGAATGAGCCCTAATGCTGACAATTATAAGTCCTTGGAAAGTTTGATGTGGTAAAGACAAATAAACACCCATGGTAGCTGCAGCACCTCACTGTGGTAGGGACTTAAGTAATCCTACTGGTATTGAAACAAAAGAAGAGAGGGTCTAAGCGTAGACTTTATTAATAGTATATTAAGAATTCCGTAGCTATATGCACTCACAGTGGTCCATAAAAGCAAAGCATATTAGATGGTATGTGTCAAGTTAATCCTTTCTACGATCTGCTAAAGGTGTGTGGAGAATGGTTTGCAAAGTTCGGCAGAGATGCAGCCAGGCCAAGCAGAGTTAGGTAAAGAAGCAGCTGGGTGGATGGAAGGCACCCTGCCCAGGCTCTCTGTGCTGGAACAAGCAGAGTGATACAGGGAAGCATCTGGATCAATATGATGTCACATGCAATGTACATGGGGAGTGTAGCAATGTGTTTTGGGGAAATCACATCCCTTTGTCAAAATTTATTTAGCAGATCGTAGGGAAGAATTAACACGATGCATACCATCCAATATGTTTTGCTTTTATTGTGCATATATACAGTATGAGTATCTTAATTTATTATTAATAAATGAGGAAGGAAATTAAGGGCCCTAAGGACCCCTTACCATCTACCCTCCAATATGCGGATGACGATTATTTTAGAACCTACATCCACCGACAAACCTACAATCGAACACGATACAGGAGAAAATTGATGTATATGTGATGAGACCAGACCAGTAGGTGACGATAATTTAGAGATCATTAATCTGACAACTCATGACTTTACATCTGACAAACTCACATTACTCAATCTGGGACTTAACTTCTGCCCGAGTGTGAACATGGATCATTTCAAAGTAGTCAAAGATCTGAATATGTTCGCTCATAAATTAAATTTCAAACATCAATCTTAGAGTGTCAAATATATAAATGATGAACCCTTGGGAGATTCTAACACATTCAGGCTACTCGAGTTCACTCGCCCTGAATGCCATGCCCTCAAAATCCTCAATGAACTGGCAAGTGAGAGCTGTGACATTAATTTTGAAGCCCTTATGAACAATGAGGACCTTGATGTTCCAATAGAGCTGAAAGAGGAACCTACATTATATCGCATTCAATATAGGAACAAAATGGTGAAATTTCCAACCCAAAGTAATATAAGGGTAAATCTCTTTCTTAAGTTAGTTATGAGGGATTTGGAGACACTTAGTTCCAATTGGGAATGTAGAACATATACAAATAAGGACCATAGGGAAACCCTGAAAAAACAACAGGAGCATTGGGAGATTGTGATCAAGCCCTCCGATAAGGAGGGCAATATTGTCATCATGACACAGGATTCATACGTGTAAATGTGTGACAAGATTTTTTCCAATCGTGCATGGTATACAAAAAATTCCCCTCTTTTGATAGCTAGGTTTCAACAGGAATTCTGTAACCTTGTTGATAGAGCTTTTAGACAGAATATCATTACCAAAGACACTAAAGATTTTCTCATCATTACCCATCCAGTAACCCATATGTTTTATGCTCTCCCTAAAACACATAAAAACTTACGTGATTCTCCAGGGCGGCCTATCATGTTGGGCATCAAAAGTATCACCTTGAAAGCAAGTATATTTGTGGACGATTATTTGCGTCTCCATGTGGAAAGTTTACCGACATATCTAAAGGACACTCTCCATCTGCTAACAATTTTAGAGGGTATAAATTTTGAGGCAGATAATTTATTAGTATCAATTGATGTTGAAGCCCTTTATTCAATGAATTGTTGCATTTTATATTGACACACAATGTGTTTCTGTTTGATGGCTCCCACTACCTCCAGGTGCAGGGGGTAGCTATGGGCACTACTTGTGCCCCTTCCTACGCCAATCTGTACCTGGGGGGGTGGGAGCAATGTATCTTTGGATCTGAGGACTTGTCAGTGTACTTTCGCCATGTAGCCTTATGGTAGAGGTACATCAACGATATCCTCATCCTCTGGACGGAGCCTAGAGACACATTGACCCAATTTGTAGATACACTAAACTAGAATGATTTCAGTCTACATTTTACGTTAAACATGGATGCACACACCATACCATTCTTGGACTTAGACATCATTATGCTTCCTGATGGCTCCATCATTACCAATCTCTATAGAAAACCTACAGCAGGGAATTCTCTCCTCCATGCTTCTAGCGCCCATCCTAGGCACCTAATAAAAGGTATACCTGTGGGGCAGTACCTTCAGGTTAGAAGAAACTGCACAAGTGATTCTGATTTTAAAATTCAAGCCAATGGATTAAGGGATAGATTTCTAGAACGTGAGCATTGGCATCTGCTCACCCAGGATAGCACTAGCAAACATTTTGTGGACCCTAATCCACACATTCCTTTTAGAAGAAGTCGCTCGCTGAGAGATAATCTCACAGCGAGCCACTTTGACAGACAACATGGGGCGGATCAATGTGGGACACACCCAAAGGGTACATACCGTACATCCATCGCAACTATTGACGCTTTATCAATCAACTCAAGGAACCTTTGGTAATTGGGCCTACTACCATCTGGCCCAGACATTTTGTCAATTGTGAAACAAGGGGCATAGTCTACTTACTGACGTATGCTATGGCAACGTATTAAGGAACATGTAAGTGATATTAGGGATGGTGTCCTTGAGAGCCCCATTGCAAGACATTTTAATGAATGCAGTTCATGCAATGTGGACACCCTCTGGTTTATTGAAATTGATAAAATACATCCAAGACCCGGGGGGGGGGGTCGATAATCACATTTTGTATTTGGAATCATGCTGGAGCTTTAATCCTAAAGCAAACTACCCCGATGGCTTAAATGGTTTTGTAAGCTATGCCCCTTTTCTGTACGATTAGAGCCCTATCCATCATTGGGCTATGTTATACTTATTGGATCTTTGCACTATACATTTACCATGTCTTTTCAAGTTTATTTAGAGATAGGTTATATGCCCTCTCACGGTGAGGAGACATGGACAATTTTTTTTTGTCCTTGTTTTTTCCTAGTTTTTTTAAACCTTTTGGAATAATATACAATATATATATATATATATATATATATATATATATATATATATATAGCACTGTGCAAAAGTTGTAGGCAGGTGTAAAATAATGCTGTAAATTAGGAATGCTTTAAAAAATAGAAGTGTTAATAGTTTATTTTTCTCAATTAACAAAATGGAAAGTAAATGAACAGAAGAGAAATCCGGATCAAATCAATATTTGGTGTGACCACCCTTTGCCTTCAAAACAGCATCATTTCTTCTAGGTGCAATTGCACACATATTTGAAAAAACTCGGCAGGTAGATTATCTGGTGGCAGGCTGCTGGTGGCAAGTGGCACATTGTATCTGGTGGCAGGCTGCTGGTGGCAAGTGGCACACTGTATCTGGTGGCAGGCTGCTGGTGGCACACTATCTGATGGCAGGCTGCAGGTGGCAAGTGGCACACTGTATCTGGTGGCAGGCTGCTGGTGGCAAGTGTCACACTGTATCTGGTGGCAGGCTGCTGCTGGCAAGTGGCACACTGTATGTGGTGGCAGGCTGCTGGTGGCAAGTGGGACACTGTATCTGGTGGCAGGCTGTGGATGGCAAGTGGCACACTATCTGGTGGCAGGCTGCTGGTGGCAAGTGGCACACTGTATCTGGTAGCAGGCTGCTGGTGGCAAGTGTCACACTGTATCTGGTGGCAGGCTGCTGCTGGCAAGTGGCACACTGTATGGGGTGGCAGGCTGCTGGTGGCAAGTGGCGCACTGTATCTGGTGGCAGGCTGTGGGTGGCAAGTGGCATACTGTATCTGGTGGCAGGCTGTGGGTGGCAAGTAGCACACTATATGGTGGCAGGCTGCTGGTGACAAGTGGCACACTGTTTCTGGTGGCAGGTTGTGGGTGGCAAGTGACACACTATCTGGTGGTAGGCTGCTGGGAGCAAGTGGTATGCTGCATCTGGCAGCAAGCGATGGTGGCAAGTGACACTCTGCATCTGGTGGCAGGCAACTGTGGAAAGTGATACGCTGCATCTGATGGCAGGCTATGGGTGGCAAGTGACACACTGCATCTGGTGGCAAGCGACGGTGCCAAGTAACAAACTTCATCTGGTGGCAAGTGACAAGCTCAGGTTCCCACTGATTCTGCATTATGGTGAGTTGAACTATTTCCCTATATATAACAATGTAGTAATAGAAATAATGGAATTTGATCATCCTGACACCATATCAAGCATGGTGTCAGGATGATTTTAAGTGCTAACACCAGCCATTTGCCCGACAAATCACCCCCCACCGCTGATTTCCCCATCAACCCCCGAGACAACATCCCTCACCCCCATATTTTTTTGGGAAGGGCAGTTTGGAAATGTGGTCACCCAATATTGCTGCTGGTGAGAGACCACATAGCAGGTGGTATTGGTGGTGTTGCTGCTGCTCAGAGGCTGCACAGCTGGTATTATTGGTGAGAGTATATTTAATTTGTTTTAGCAAAAAATTGTTTGCAATTTAATTTTGTCTCCATAAGAAAGGCCCACCAAAATCCTCAGCACCAAGCCCATGATGCTCTTAATCCAGCCATGGCAAAAATAATCATGTACAATCATCTACATGTGTTTGAGTATGTACCATGCATATGTAATTCACAATAACTGATTCATTAATATTATAGTCTTTTATCTGCATACTAATATGATAATGCATCTATTTATAATGGTCCCTTCCCTAAAACTAGCTCAGATATAGACAAAGTTGGGACGAGATAGAAAAACATGTTTGCAATTCCCAAACCTGCATAGCAACTCAGCCAACATTCGACAGAAGGGTAGAGATAAACTCTGCAAAGCATGCCAGTGGACCCATTCAAGTATAGTAGGTGAAATAGAGACACTTCCCACTACAGCCTTAAAGAAGGTACAGTTACCAGATGTTTGTTGGCAGTGCTGCAAGATGAATATTTGTTAGTTATATATATTAAATAAATACATATGTCCATCAAGCTGACCCTCAAACAAGTGTTCTTTTTTAACTCTGAAGTCTGTATTGCTTTATGTCACCACAAAGTCTGTAGGATCTGTGGCATATAACAATTTTCAACCAGGGTAAAAGGAAACTTTACTAAAGACAAAGGACATGGTAACTAATGAACACATTAAGTTTAAACATATAGAGGCGCATTGTTTTGTGCATCTGCCAAAATAAAAATGAGTGCTATGCTATCAAATAAATTACATTCGCTAAAGTCAAAGCACAGTCCTGAAAACTAGTAGATTTTCTCATAAACCTTCTGCTGTGAGTACACTGCTGTAACCCATTCATAGGGTGATTTTACACTGGCAAAGCTTTTGAGGACACAACCCTTGAGTGTCCCCACAAAAACACTACCCAACTCCATGAGCCTTGGTTTTTTGCTAGGTACTAGACCTCTTCTCCCCTATGGAAAAATCGCTCTTAGCGAGCTAGTTTATTATTTTATCTTGATTCTCTAATCAACTCTTTGGTCAACATCTCACGGTCTACTATTATAGTAACAGAAGCAGTTCATTCAGTTCAGTGTAACCAGGGCTCAAGTCCTGCGTTAACGCATGGGAACGGAGTTCCTGTACTTTTTCCACAACAGGAACTCAGTTCCCGTTAGCAGCTGTGTCCTGCAAGACTTTGAAGTATGCAAGCTGTGTGGCAGGTGCTACACCAGCAGCCACCGACACAGCTCGCAATAGTAAGTGACGCACACCAGGGGTGGACTGACCATTCAGGCATTGCCGGTAGGGGGCCCAATGACAGGTTCCACTTCGATCTACCTATCAATCATAGCTAGCTGACGGGTAGATCAGGTCCCGGCTGCTAAGAGATTGTGTTTAGTCAGACCTCTCATGATGCGCTCCTCCCCGCCGGCCCCTCCTGATTTTCTGTCTCCTCATCCTCCCCCCCCAGTCTCCTGCATACTTGCTCTGTGTGTCCCGCTGAATCCCCCCCTCCTCTATCTTCAGTGCCATATGATGAGAGAACCCAGAGGAGGAGCACAGCTATTCTGCTCACCGGACATGCAGAGAGAGAGGTGAGCTGAGGGAGGAACATCAGTTTGGGGTGGTAAGCTGAGCACAATACCTGACAAAGTTTAATGCCAGGAGGGAAGTTTATGTGGAAATATGTGAAGGGTTGGAATAGAAGCGAGTGTGTGTGTTGGAGCCCTGCAGAGTTTGCAGCCCTCAAGCTAACATACATCTCCTAAGCAGGAACACATCACTATCTCCCCAAGCATTCTGTCCAGATAATGTGCAGTTAATTTATGACCTTTCCTTTTAACCCTGTGTTATCCAAACTCTGTTCAATGAAAAGTGTAAACTCACCACATAAACACTCTATATACAAAATAAAATTCCCCAATAAAGATCAGAACATGATGTTCACATTTGCATGGAAGCACAATTGAATGAATGCTGATTATTCAGAGAATTACCATATTTATGTTTATTGAGGATTGTTTTTTTTTTTTATGTACTAATGCCCCGTACACACGTACCGTGTGTGGGCTCCATCGGACTTTTTCCGTCGGAATTTCCGACGGAAAATGTTTGAGATCCTGCTCTCAAATTTTCCGACAACAAAGTCCTGTCGGACTTTTCCGATCGTGTGTAGCGAATTCCGACGGACAAAGTGCCACGCATGCTCAGATCACATTACAAGACCAAAGCTATTGGCTACTAGCCTCTACGTAGTCCCGTCGTACGCAACGAACGTCACCACGTTCAGGATGATCGGATTTCCCGACAACTTTGTCCGACCGTGTGTATGCAACACCAGTGTCGGACAAAATCCGTCGGAAAAAATCAGACGGATTTTGTGGTCGGAATTTCCGACCGTGTGTACGGGGCATAACAGTTAAGCTTCATACACACAATACGAAAATTGGATGAAAAATACCACTTTTGAAGCGTTCATGCATCTGAGCGTATCATTTTTTTTTTTTTTTTTTGGTGGGGGAGTGGATCTGGGGTGGGAGTTCCCACACTTTTTTCCCCAGGACTTGACCCCTGAGTGTAACCTCTGTTTAACCTTTGGAACCATACCTGGACCCCACTTTGTAGGGATGGCCTGTAATGTTGCTTTGAGCACTGGATCCTGCATTGGTGGTTACCTCAGTGCTTTGTGAAACGTATGCAGTTAGTGCAGTCCATCCCTATGGAATCCAGTCCCTGAAGACCCCTTTAAAGGCCTACCCACCGAGGCTGCATCAAGAACTGTAGGTCTTTTTACACTCTTTAGTAAATTTTACTCTATTCACATTGGAAATAATTCTTCCTATATATATATATATATATATATATATATATATATATATATATATATATATACTGTATACACCTCCTAATCTGCTTGTGGAAATTGTTTTGTTTTAGTCATGTCCAGAGGGACAATCTTGTATGACTTTCTGTAGGCTCCAACACTACTTCCAGTTGGAATTTATTCTGTCTCCTAGATAGATGGACAGCTTTTTGAATCCCTGTTGTAGTTTTTGTCTTTGTTTCTTGTGAAAGTCAGCATGCTTTAGAAAAGTAGTTTCACTGGATTTCGTAGCACACCCGTTAGCCGAGCAGGAGTAACTGAGATGTTTTTTTTCATAGACGCAAATGTTCTATGTGTGGATCAACACCTATGCTGAATGTCTTTTTTAAGGAAGTTTTGCAACCTGGTCCATTCTGTGAACTTGTCCATTGTTTGATAGACAATCGAGGTCCATTGGATAAAGGAATCTAAGTGCAATTTCTTAATAGGATACACAAGTACATATCTCTTGCTGGAAAAAAGATTGTCATTGGGATCCATACCTGAACCCAGGATCTGTTGTGTCTGGCAGTGTCTCTTCCTACTGAATAACCTAAGACCCCATACACACTATTAGATTATCTGCAGACTTTTGTCTTCAGATTTACCAAAACCATATAATATGAGGTCAAACCTTAAGATTTTCAATTTGTTTGCAATCAGGCAGGCCCTTGCACTACATGGTTTTGGTAAATCTGAAGACAAAAGTCTGCAGATAATCTGATAGTGTGTATGGGGCTTTAAGCTCTGAATAGCTCCTTGTCCGAACTCTTTAACCACTTGCCGACCGGCGCACGACGATATACGTCGACAGAATGGCACGTACAGGCAGGAGGGCGTATATATACGTCCCTCCTTTAGCCTGTCCGTGCCATCGGGAGCGTGCCGGGAGCGGTGCGCTCCCGCGCCGGTCGGGACCCCCATGAGTCCGGCCGCGGTCCCCGCGGACTCGATCGCCGCGGGGACTCCCGCGATCGTCTCACGGAGCGGCTAAACGGGGAGATGCCGAGATAAACAGCATCTCCCCGTTCTGCCTAGCAACTAGTGACGCCGATCTCTGCTCCCTGTGATTGGAGCAGAGATCAGCATTCACTAGCTGACAGCCACGCCCCCCCCCCACAGTAAAAAAAACACCCCTAGGCCTACTTAACCCCTACACTGCCACCTTGTGGTTAACTCCTAAACTGCCAGTGTCATTTATACAGAAATCAATGCATTTAAATGCATTAATTGCTGTAAAAATGACAATGGTCCCAAAAATGTGTCAAAAATGTCCGATGTGTCCGCCATAATGTCGCAGTCACAAAAAAAATCGCAGATCTCCGCCATTAATAATAAAAAAAAAATTATTAATAAAAATGCTATAAAACTATCCCCTATCTTGTAAACGCTATAACTTCTGCGCAAACCGATCAATAATCGCTTATTGCGATTTTTTTTACCAAAAATATGTAGAAGAATACGTATCGGCCTAAACTGAGGGAAAAAAATGTTTTTTTTATATATTTTTTGGGGATATTTATTATAGCAAAAAATAAAAAATAATGCATTTTTTTCAAAATTGTCGCTCTATTTTTGTTTATAGCGCAAAAAATAAAAACCGCAGGGGCGATCAAATACCACCAAAAGAAAGCTCTATTTGTGGGAAAAAAAGGACATCAATTTTGTTTGGGAGCCACGTCGCACGACCGCGCAATTGTCAGTTAAAGCGACGCAGTGCCGAATCGCAAAAAGGGGCCTGGTCCTTTGGCTGCAAATTGGTCCGGTCTGAAAGTGGTTAATCTCCTCAGTATTTGTTCATTCCCATTTTCTTTGCTGAACTCACCTTGAACTTGAACTTACCTTACTAACTTACTAACTTACTAAATTACTAAGCCATGCCTCTGCGCTTCCTGTTTGCCTACAGTGGTTACCTTGCTCTTTGTTGCTACTCCTTCGAGGTGTACTTATTTACTACTTTAGACCCTTGGCTGCTGATTCACTGACCACTCTTTATGGGTCTCTGTTTCAAACCTGATACTTTTTGATACTGACTTTGGCTTGATCTCTGACTATACTTCTGCTTGTTCCTATGCTGCTACTGCTATCTGGGTACCTAACCAGGTATGTTGATTACCACAAACTTGCCTGCTGTTTTAGCTACTCCGGGAACTCAGAGTCTTATCCCAAAACATGACAAGTGTTGCCTGAGTCTATTCCTCTGTGAAAACTATGCCGTGATCTTTAATATATAGGCATGACAATGGTGAAAAGATGTTCCTTACTTGGATTGATGACATGTGATAACACCATTCTTTATCAAAATAGGCAGTTTTCAAGCCGCTAATGATGTGCTCACTTTTCTGCTGTACCATTGTGGGATATCTTGTTTCTGTATGCCTGGGGAGTCACAACACAATCACCCTGGAAATAGTAATAAAAAGAGCAATACCATTCCCCTTATTTTATTCTTTTTAATATTTCCTGTTTCTAAAAGGAACAATGAATATGCTAGAGGGCCTTCCACTGCTGATGTTCAGAATTTTACAGGGAAAAGACATAAACATAGAAAGTTTCTAATTATGACCATGAACATATTTTTTTATTTTAGAAAACTGTTTATTTTATCTATAGTTATTGTGTTTATTAGTATTTCTCATAATTATTATACATGTATTTCTCTTTATTCTGTATTATATTCTGTATTGTTATGTGTTATACATTATCTTTTATTTAAAAACTCTAAATATTTACTAAATACTTTTCCTCTAAGTGTGCTTTGCCACAGACTAATATCATTTAGATTGAAACATTTACTATTCTGTTCATTGTGATAGAAATAATTATTTTAAAAATATTGTTATTTCTATTTATTGTATTACATCATTTGTTTATTTACATCTGAGTATTTCCTGTTCACTGACATGCAATGAATTATTATTTGTATTATATTATTATTATAATTTTTTGTAGTCAGCCTGTTGTTGAATGTACATTATTTTATTTTTTGTTTGAAGTAACAAACAGAATAGCACACTGAAATTTTGAGGTCCTAAATTAGTAAATCCTGTAAGTCTTGTATAGGTCCTGGAAAAAATAAGAAACAACAGTAAAAACCCTAGTAAACAAATTCTGATGTTTCTTGAGGTTCACTCATTGGCTTGTTCTTTCCCACAACTGTATAATGAGCCTTCAATGTTAGGGGCAGTCTTACTGAAATGTGGACGGGGGCGGACCAGGGTTTGACTTCACCAGATGATGAATGTGGATATTAGACCACCTTAATTTTGGGGCTTCTGGGGTGCTTGCATTTTATTGATGAAACCAGTTTAGCAGACTTACAAAAATTATCTTTACAAGTTAACCACTTAAGGATCAGAAGAATTTGCCCTCTTAATGACCAGGCCATTTTTTGAGATACGGCACTGCGTTGCTTTAGCTGACAATTGCGAGGTCGTGCGACATTGCACCCATTGTTCTTTTTTCCCACAAATAGAGCTTTCTTTTGGTGGTATTTGATCACCTCTGCGGTTTTTATTTTTTGCACTATAAAAAAAAAAAAAAAAAACGCAATTTTGAAAAAATGTACTTATTGCTATAATAAATATCCCAAAAAATAAAAAAAATCTTTCTTCATCAGTTTAGGCCAATATGTATTTTTACATATTTTTGGTAAAAAAAATCGCAATAAGCGTTTATTGATTGGTTTGCGCAAAAGTTATAGCATCTACAAAATAGGGGATAGATTTATGGCATTTTTATTATTTATTAATTTTTTACTAGTAATGGTGATGACCTGCAATTTTAGCGGGACTGCGACATTGCGCGACAGATCAGACACTTTTGACACTTTTTTGGTATCAGTGACATTTATACAGCGATCAGAGTTAAAAATAACCACCAATTACTGTATAACTGTCACTGGCAGGGAAGGGGTTAACTCTAGGGGCGATCAAGGGGTTAAGTGTTCCCTAGGGAGGTGTTTCTAACTGTGGGGGAGTGTACAGACTAGAGGAGAAGAGAAATTGCTTTTCCTGATCACTAGGAACAGCAGATCTCTCTCTAGTCCCCTGTCAGAACGGGGATCTGTCTGTTGACATTGACAGATCCCCGTTCTGGCTCTCTGAGGCGCGATCACGGGTGGCTGGTGGACATCCTGGCCACCAGCCACACGCATCAGCTTCGGCGTCGCTCCACCCAAGGCGCCCGCGTACCCCCTATAGCTTCTTAAAGCGGCCGATGTACAATGGCGGTGTACGGTGATTTGCGCAGCTGTGTGTGGCAAGGTCATCAAGTAGTTTAATTAACACCATTTTTAGAATGTTAAAACTTGTCCATAGTGTTAAAAATAGAGTTAGTTTCTTCATTAACCACTTCCCGACTGGCGCACAATGATGTACGTCGACAGAATGGCACGGACAGGCATAAGGGCGTACAGGTACATCCCCTTTAAGATGCCGCCGTGCCTTCGAGCGCCGGTTGGGACCCCCGTGAGGCCGGTCGCGGGTCCCGCGGACTCAATCGCCTAGGGCATACCCGCGATCGTCTCACGGGAAGGCTGAACGGGGAGATGCGGAAATAAACAGCATCTCCCCGTTCTGCCTAGCAACTAGTGACGCCGATCTCTGCTCTCTGTGATTGGAGCAGAGATCAGCATTCACTAGCTCACAGCCACGCCCCCCACAGTTAGAAACAAGCCTCTAGGAACATATAACCCCTACACTGCCACCTAGTGGTTAACCTCTTCACTGCCAGTGTCATTTACACAGGAATCAGTGCATTTAAATAGCACTGATTGCTGTGTAAATGACAATGGTCCCAAAAATGTGTCAAAAATGTCCGATATGTCTGCCATAATGTCGCAGTCACAATAAAAATCACTGATCACCGCCATTACTAGTAAAAAAAATTATTAATAAAAATGCTATAAAACTATCCCTTACTTTGTAAACGCTATAACTTATGCGCAAACCAATCAATAATCGCTTATTGCCAAAAATATGTAGAAGAATACGTATTGGCCTAAACTGAGGAAAAAAAAATGTTTTTATATATTTTTGGGGGATATTTATTATAGCAAAAATTTAAAAATAATGCATTTTTTTTTTTCAAAATTGTCGCTCTTTTTTTGTTTATAGCGCAAAAAATAAAAACTGCAGGGGCGATCAAATACCACCAAAAGAAAGCTCTATTTGTGGGAAAAAAAGGACGTCAATTTTGTTTGGGAGCCACATCGAACGACCGCGCAATTGTCAGTTAAAGCGACGCAGTGCCGAATCGCAAAAAGTGGTCTGGTCTTAAGCCAGCAAAATGAAAAGAAGAGCTCCCTGCAAGGCAAACAGTCTTGCTACCTGTGTTGCCACACTCTGCTGCTTTGATTAGAGAGCTACATGAAAGATCTTCTGTATCTGACATACAGACACCCCCACTGTACTGTATGGTTTCCTCTGCCAGCCCCTACATCACCATAGCAAACAGAAGTGATGTAGGATCAGCAGAAACAACCACATGTTGGTTGATCTACAGGAAACTCTTGTTTTCATCATAAAAGTAGTATCAGAGTAGTAATAAGTAGTAAGGTAGTAAAAAATTGCTTTAACCACTTGCCAACCAGGCCATTGTAAAATTACGTCCTGATTTTGTGGGGGGATATCTGAATGATGCCCGTAGCTACAGGCATCGTTCAGATATCATTCTTTACAGCCGGCGATTCTGTGCATGATAAGAACAATCATATGGGCATTTCCGGTGCTTCTCCGGGCTCTCCCGTGCCATCGGGGGCCTGGAGAAACAATTGCACGTAACGGATGATGAGGAGGCTCGGGCGCCGCGATCGCGGCTGTCAGCATGAGATCAGAGAATTTTTTTTTACCGATCTTATGCTTTACAGCCTGGAGGAGACCCCTCATCTCTCCATAAAGAGGACCTGTCATATAGGATGTTTACATTCCCTGTAATAGGAAAAAAAGTGATCAAAAAATATAAAATGTAAAAAAAAGTGTAAAAATAAAAAAAATTAAGTAAAATATAAAAATAAATACATTTCATTTTTTTTAAACGCCCCTGTCCCCAGTAGCTCGTGCTCAGAAGTGAACACTCACGTAAACGCTGTTCAAACCACACATGTGAGGTATCGCCGCGTGCGTTAGAGTGAGAGCAATAATTCTATCCCTAGACCTCCTCTGTACCTCTAAACTGGTAACCTGTAAAAAATTTCAAATCATCGCCTATGGAGATTTTTAAGTACCGAAGTTTGGCGCCATTCCATGAGTGTTCACAATTTTAAATCATGGCATGTTAGGTATCTATTTACTTGGCGTAACATCATCTTTCACATTATACAAAATATTGTGCTAACTTGTCTGTTTTGTTATTTTTTAATTCATGAAACCTTTTTTTTTCCAAAAAAGAAAGCGTTTGGAAAATTATTGCACAAATACCGTGCGAGATAAAAAGTTGCAATGACCGCCATTTTATTCCATAGGTTGTCTGCTAAAAAAAAATATATAACGTTTGGGGGTTCTGAGTAATTTTCTAGCAAAAAAATTATGATTTTTGCATGTAGGAGAGAAGTGCCAGAATAGGCCCGGTGATCTACAGGAAGCTCTTGTTTTCATCATAAAAGTAGTATCAGGGTAGTAATAGAGTTGCTTTAAATTTACTCTGCACCAAAAATTTAAAACATGCATACAGGCACAGACACAGGTTATCTGTTTAGAAGCTTTGTGTTTCACCCCTGGCTTGTGATGCAAGAGGATTATTTCCAACCTACTAGTCAGAAGGAAATAAAATGGAAGGAAATTACACAGCACATGCCTCCTAAAAGGCAGTCCTATTCACCTTTATGGTATGCTATCTGGATTCTAATGAATACAGGTATGTAAGCGATCCACCTTCTCACATCCCAGCTTTGTCTGGTGCTCAGACGCACAGGTGCCGAAGCCTCAGGTAACATGAATCAAAAGAGGTGAAGTTGGCACTCGGAATGTCATCCAGCAATGGTTATTCTTAATTGCAAAAACATGTATAACAGTTGTAAAACAGCCAGCCAGTTTGAGCCGTCAGGCCTATCTGGATTCTGGTGGCAATGATTTACTTAAAATGCACAGAATATGTGTGACTATGTTATAAATGTTTAGACAGAATAAAGGTGAATAAAGCACTTGGACCAGATAGCATACACCCACGGATCCTAAAAGAATTGAGCTCTGTAATTTAAAAGCATTTTTTTCTAATATTTAGGGACTATTTAATGACTGGAATAGTACCACTGGTTTGGCGCAGGGCCAATGTGGTGCCTATATTTAAAAAGAGATCAAAGTCTTTACCAAATAACTATAGACCTGTTAGTTTAACTTTTATAGTCGGGAGATACTGGAGAGCTTAATAAAAGACCACATAGATGAGTTCTTGCTGGAAAAAAAATATTTTAAGCAACAGACAGCATGGATTAGTGAAAGACAGAAGTTGTCAAACAAATCTGATTTCTCTTTATGAGGAGGTAAGTAAAACCTTGGATAGAGGGGTGGCTGTGGACATGGTATACTTGGATTTTGCAAAAGTGTTTGACATAGTTTCCCACACACGGTTAATGTGTAAGGTAAAGTCTACAGGCTTGGAAAAATCTGTTTGTAAATGGATTAAAACTGGCTAAAAAAACAAATTCAGAGAGTAGTGGTTAATGATTCATACTCGGAATGGTCTAAGGTTATCAGTAGTGTACCCCAAGGTTCAGAGTTGGGAGTCGGACCCTTACTTTTTAATACAGTATATTTAAAATGATATGGGGCTTGGGATTAAAAGTACAATTTCAGTCTTTGCAGATGACACCAAGCTATGCAGAGGAATAACGTCCTTACAAGCTGACTTCAATGCACTGTTTAATTGGGCACCTAATTGGCAGATGAGGTTTAATGTTGAAAAATGGAAAGTTATGCACTTGAGGGCTACGAATATGCATGCATCTTACATACCAGGAGGAGTAAAACTGGGGGGAATCAATTATGGAGAAGGATCTGGGGGTTTTGGTAGATCATAAGCTTAATAATAGCATGCAATGCCAAGCTGTGGTTTCCAAAGCGAGCAAAGTCCTTTCTTGTATTAAGAGAGATATGGACTCCAGAGAGATATATTATTTTGCCCCTGTACAAATCATTAGTAAGACCTCATCTGGAATATGCAGTTCAGTTTTTTTGCACCAGTTCATAAAAAGGATATCGGTGAACTGGGGAGAGTGCAGAGAAGGGCAAAAAAACTGATAAGAGGCATGGAGGAGCTCAGCAATGAGGAAAGATTAGAAGAACTGAATTTATTCACTCTTGAGAAGAGGAGATTAAGGGGATATGATCAACATGTACAGATACATAAAGAGTCCAGTGAACTTGGTGTTGAGTTACATCTTAAGGTCATCACAGAGGACAAGCGGACACTCTTTACGTCTAGAGGAAGAGAGATTTAATCTACAAATACGGAGAAGTTTCTTCAAAGTAAGAGCTGTGAAAATGTGTAATAGACGCCCTCAAGAGCTGGTTCTGGCCAGCTCAGTAGATTTCTTTAAAAAAGGCCTGGATTGTTTCCTAAATGTACATAATATAACTGGATACTAACATTTATAGGTAAAGTTGATCCAGGGAATATCTGATTGCCTCTCGAAGAAGGAATTTTTTACGCTGCTGGAGAAAATTGGTTAATGCTTTGCTGGCATTTTTTTTATGTCTTCCTCTGTATCAACTGTGGGTATAGGATTGTGTATATAGGATTGTAACTATGTACATTAATTTTACTGGTTTATCTGTAGTCTTCTCTTTTATACATCCCTTCAAAGTGCTGAATAAATTAAATAAAAACATTCTGCATCTGCCAGTGGCACAGAGGAGGGGGCGGGAGATGCAGTTAGAACTCTTGTACAGTATGTGAGAGCTTATTGGAGGAAATGGACACCCCCACCCCCTTCACACACTGCAGAGGAACAAAGTAACCATGCAGAGATGTGTTGTGAATAGACACGCTCTGTACTGGGCTCTCCTTCCCCATCACCATTTTATCTCTGGTGTCTGGGCAACTTGTCAGAAGTGACGCATACTGATAACAGAGGAACAAAGCAACAGAGAGAAATGACCCTCAGAACTTTGGAAAGAGACAAATAAACACTACAGATATATGTGCTATGTTCAGCTTTCATGACTGTGGTTTACAACAAATTTAAAGATAAATTGAACTCTCAGTTTAATTCAGCTAAATACATTCCAGGTACATTATAAAACAAGGTGTGTGAAGCCTTTCAGCTTGTTATCTTTAGAATGTAGCCAAAACCTCATCAGACAAGTCTGCCCCTGCCAGCATACTGCAAAGAAAGGCCATTGCATCCTTTGTGAAAGCATTGATCTGTCTGCAGAAACCAAACAACCTGATGAGTTAGACCCCTAGTTCTGAAATCAGCAAATGTCATACTCAATGTTAATTGGAGAGCTCTAGCTCTGATTCAGTAAGGGGGTGTTAGACCTCTGCAGAAAGAAGACCACTGCTTCCACACAGAGAGCAAGGGTCCATCTCTGCAGTATACTGGCAGGAGAAAAGCTTTTCTATTCATACTTTTCCTGCAATACTTTGCACACCTTTTGTTTTGATGCACCTGGAATGTGCATAAATATGAAATACGCTATTATTTGAACTTGAATACATTTTTTCTAATCTTTCACATTCACCTTGTTAGCCATCTATTAAATATTAAAGCCCATCAAGAAACGTTGTCTTTGTCACGCTTTGCTAGACCAACAAGTAATATTATACAAGTTTAGAATAAAAGAGAGAATGTTTTCTAACCATTGTTCGCCCCGGCAAAATTTTTTCTTCTAAATTACAAAAAAAAGACTTGAGAAATATATAATTTTTTTCCTTTTGATATTTTCTCTCTTGGCAGAAGCAAGAGTTTTAATATTAACTGATAAGGTAATTGAATTTTAGTAATACAGGCAATTCTAATACCGTACATCAAAGCACTGGTTAGTTTGAATAAATTTTTCTATGCATTTCTATTAACCGTGTGTACTTCAAAGATGCCATGTCATGAGCCAGGCTTCTGAAATTGCAGACAGCTTTAGGCCACAACATTTCCTGATTTCAAGCCTATTTTATTTGGCTGTCCTCATGCTAACTATAAATAAAAAAGTAATAATTCAGATGAACATCCACTAAATAGGCCAGTCAGAGTATGCGCTGTTCCTAATGAAGTTAGGTCAAGGAAAAGGCACCAATATAACGTACTGGACACTGATAAAGTATGGTCTGTGTAATGTTCTAGAGAAGATTCTGAAGCACAGCAGTAGCATTGTGCATTGTGACCTTTTAGAAGCTATGTTTAATCTTATATCCCTTATTTATTATTTCAGAGTATAAATTACGATTATTAGAATATTGTTCCATGCTAACCAAAAATAAGCTGTGCTTTTTTTTTCATGCCTAATACAATCATGATGCTGCTTCCATAAAAAAAAAAAAAAAAAGTAATCAAAAGCTACACATTCTAATTTAATGTGGTGTAGTACAAATCATTATTTTAATGTGAAAATTCTGAAGTTGGCCATAGCCCAACAGATTTGACCTCTTAGACCAGCTTTTAAACTTCTGGATTTTGTCAAGGCTCAGTAAACACACTTATGGCTAGATACGTTATAATTGCTTTCCTGAACTCAAACAAACATTGGAATCATATGGGGCAGGTAGCAGTCAGAGATCACAACAGCAACACATATGGACAACTGCAGTAGCCATTAGATAACAGAGAGAATTTATGTTATTCATTTTTCCATTCCAATATTATGGACATTGGTATTTGTTTTAGCTTAGTTAAAGATTTACTCATCTTGAAGAGGTGTTCCCAGTTAAAAAAAAAAAAAAAATTAAAAGTCAGCAGCTACAAATACTGCAGCTGCTGACTTTTAATAATTGGACACTTACCTGTCCCAGAGTCCAGCGATGCGGGCAAAGCCCCGCTCATCTCCCCCTCCTTTCAGTGACTCCGGCATTGTACCTTGATTGGCCGCGCAATCATCTGGGACCTGTCACGTGTCCCAGATAATTGACAAGAGGGAGGGGCAGAGCTGAGCTCTTCCTGTGCCGAGGGGAAGTGACATCAAGAGCCCAGGCACTGAAGGAGGCAGACTACGAGGGACCCCCTAGCAACAGCCATTTAGAGGTGAGTAAAAAAAAATTCCAAATGTTTTTTTTTCTTTTTTTTAGGCACATTCATGCATTTTTTTTTTTTTTTTGGGTGTAACACCACTTTAATAAACCATATATTTCAACTAGTAAAGATTAGGACCCAGATTTTTTATATGATCCTTTATCCTGTCTGCCTTGTTTAAGCAGAAATTAGCGGAGGATAGAGCAAATGAATTAAAAGCTGAAAGGCAGATAAAAAAGGCATGATTAATGCAGCTTTGTAATCATTATTACAGCTTCAAATGTATTTTTAAATGCAAGTAATGTTAGTATCTGCATTTGGCCTGGTATTAGCCTCTTGCAGTCCCTGTAGAGTAGAGCTGGAGTGGAGAGAAAGTAGTCAATCAGTATGTGTGCTGACAAGAAGCATGCTGGTAGGGAGAGAGAGCAGAGTGACAGATAACTCTGTTGCTTCGCTTTTCCCTGTTCAGTAACAGGCTGGGGTGGGTTCAGGACAAGCTGGACTCAGAGGAATTTAGTTGAAGGATGCTAGCCATTAGAATGATCTAGAACCAGAAAAAAATAATTGCAGGAGCAGTCCCTGAATTGCAGCAGAGGCTGGTTTTGTTATTCTACCTTTTAATGAATAATTCATTTTCATTAGTTATTTTTTGCTGGAATTCTGCTTCAAGATTTTTGGTCAGGAGGACATAAAGTGTGATCGGTTATTTACAAGGAGAAAAGGCCTGATAGTCAATTCATTAGCGCACAAATCTGGATAGGTGATTTATGAGGGCATAAGTGTGGATAAGGGATTCATAAACACAGGCGGGAGGGTGGGGGGGTGGTGATTCATGAGGAGAGAAGGCTGGATACATGGTTCATCAAGAATAAAGCCCCATACACACGCTCGGATTATCCGAGGACCAGGTCCGTCGGATCATGTCCGTCGTACTTTGTCTGATGGGACTACGTAGAGGCTAGTAGCCAATAGCTTTGGTCTTGTAATGTGATCTGAGAATGCGTAGCACTTTGTCCGTCGGAATTCGCTACACACGATCGGATTTGGTGTGATCGGACTTTGTTGTCAAAAAATCTATCCAGCAGGAGATAGGACTTTGTCCGTCGGACAATCCGATGGAAACTGTCCGATGGTGCCTACACACGGTCGGAATTTCTGACAACATTGTCCGATAGGACAGAATCCATCGGAAAATCCGACCGTGTGTATGGGGCTTTAGAGTGCATAGGTGATTCATGAGGACATCAGAGTAGATAGGTGATTTGTTAAGACATAATGTAAGAGTGGATAGGTGAGTCGCAGGAATCACCTACAGAAGGCTGTATCTGTTCATGAAGATGAAAGGTGGATAGGTGATTCCTGAGAACGAAGGCTGGTTTTGTAATTTCTGAGGACAGAAGGGTGGATAAGTGAATCATGAGGACAAATTGCTGGATGGGTGATTTGTGAGGCCAGAAGGCTGAATGGGCTGAAAAGGGGATTTATTAGGTCATATAGCTGAATAGGTGGTCAATGAGTGTAGAAGGCTGGGTAGCTGATTCTTGAGGTCAGAAGGATGGATAGGTGATTTATGGTGACAGAAGACCGGATAGGTGATTTATGGAGACATACAGTTAGGTCCATATATATTTGGACACAGGCACAATTTTCATACGTTTGGCTCTGTATGCCACCAGTGCAGACTTTCAGATTTAATTCAAGGGGTTGAACATAAATATCAAGTACAAATTTTAGGAACTACAATATCATTTTTATACACCATTTTCAGGGACTCAAATGTAAATAAAATGTAAATTTTTAATATTTTGTTGCAAATCCTTTATTGGCAATGACTGCCAGAAGTCTTAAACCCATGGACACTACCAAAGACTGTGTTTTCTCCTTTATGATGCTTTGTCAGGCTCTAAATGCAGCTGTCTTCTGTTGTTCTTTGTTTGTGGGTCTTTCTGCTTTTAGTTTTGCCTTCAGCAAGTGAAATGCATGCTCAATTGGGTTGAGATCAGGTGATTGACTCGGCCATTGCAGAATATTCCACTTCTTTTCCTTCAAAAGCTCCTGGGTTGCTTTTGCAGTGTGTTTTGGATCATTGTCCATCTGTACTGTGAAGCGCCGTCCAATCAACTTTGCTGCATTTGGCTGAATCTGGGCTGACAATATATCTCTAAACACTGCAGAATTTATCCAGCTGCTTCTGTCTAATGTCACATCATCAATAAACACCAATGACCCAGTGCCTCTGGAAGCCATGCATGTCCATGCCATCACACTTCCATCCCCACCATGTTTCACAGATGATGTTGTGTGCTTTGGATCATGAGCTGTTCCAAACCTTCTCCACACTTTTTTCTTTCTGTCGTTCTGGTACAGATTAATCTTAGTTTCATAGGTCCAAAGGATGCTTTTCCAGAACTGGTCTGGCTTTTTTAGATGTTTTCGAAGTTTGCAAAGTCTAATCTGTCTTTTCTATTCTTCAGGCTTATAAATCATTTGCACCTTGTGGTGAACCCTCGGTATTTGCCCTTGTGAAGTCTTCTCTTGATTGTAGACTTTGACAATGATAAGCACACATCCTGCATAGTGTCCTTCACTTGTCTGGATGTTGTGAATGTTTTTTTATTTACCATAGAGAGGATCCTGCTACCATCCACCACTGTTGTCTTCTGTGGATGTTACTGAGCTCACCAGTGCATTCTTCTTTCCTCAGAATGTACCAAACTGTTGAATTGACCACTCCTAATGTTGCTGCTATCTCTCTGATCGATTGGTTTTGTTTTTGAAGCCTTACAATGACCTGTTTCACTTGCATAGACAAATCCTTTGAACACATGATATATGTTCACAGAAATAGATCCCAAAATGCAAATACCACACTTAGAATCAACTCCAGACCTTTTACCTGCCTAATTGATGAAGAAATAACAAAGGAGTAGCCCACACCTGGTCATGAAACCGTTTTTGATTCAATTGTCCAATTACTTTTGGCCCCTTGCAAAATTGGGGATGACTATTCTTAGGAGCTGTAATTCATAAACCCTTAATCCGATTTGGATATGCATACCCCCAAATTAAACCTGAGAGATTGTGCACTTTCAGCCCATTATATAACTATATCTTTAATATGTTTTGGTAAATACCTGAAAAAAAAAAAACTAAATTGTGCCTGTGTCCAAATATATATGGACCTAACTGTATAGACAAATAGGTGATTCATTAAACCAAAAAGCTGGATAGGTGATTCATGAAGTAGGGGGAAGGGGTAGGTGATTCATGAGGAGTGAAGGCTGGATACATGGTTCATCGAGACATAGGAGTGGATAAGTGATTCATGAGGATATAAGAGTAGACGGGTCATTCATGAGGACATTCATAAGACTAAAAGGCTGTATAAGGGGGTTTATGAAGAGGGAATGGTGGATAGGTGATTTATTTGGCTACAAGGGCAGATCGGTGATTCATGAGGACAGAAGACTGTTTCTGTAATTTATGAGGACAGAAGGGAGGATAGATGAAGGCTAAATAGGTGATTCATTATGACAATGGGCTGCATAAGGGATTCATTAGGTCAGAAGGCTGAATAGGTGATCCATAAGTCTAGAAGACTGGATAATTGATTCATGAGGCCAGACGGCTGGCTATGTGATTTATGGGGACAGGAGACTGGATAGGTGATTTATGGGGACAGAAGACTGGATAGGTAATGTGTAAGGACAAAGGGTTCTATAGGAGAATTATGAGACCAGAAGGCTAAATAAGGGATTCACAAAGACAGAAGGCTAGATACGGGATCTGTGAGGCCAGTGGGTTAGATATTTGATATAGTAGATTGGCTAGCTTTACCTTAGCAATATCTAAGTGTTCCCAGTCAAATGTATAGACATATAAACCCATCAGAATATTGCTTTCAAACATGTACATGTACTTTTAAAAAATACGGTCCTTTTTCTCAAAATGTTAGTAGCCAGACTGCCATTGGCTTCAGTAGTATCTAAGTCTGACCTGGAACAAGTATGCAGCAAGTAATGTCAGAGAGTAGTTAAAACTGATCTACATGCTGGTACTGGGTCAATGATACCAGATCATCATGCCAGGCAGTCAACCAATGTTTTCAGAAGAGGAGGTCAGTAATGGCGGTACAGATGTCCTTTACATAAAACAGCCTCAGTGGAATCCTTACAGGGGTCATATAGTTACATTCTTCAGATCAGCTCAACTTGCTGCTTCCAGCTTTGAGAGTTTTAACACACACGTCCCTCCAGAAGCTGGTAAAATGCCTATAAACTGTGCCTTTTGTCCTGATGTGCTTGTTAATTCCACTTGTTCTTAAAGCAAACCTTCACCCATGCAATAAACAACTAGGTAGGTTGAAGTTCCTCTTTAAGTTAGCATTTAAAGTGAACCTGTCACCAGAGTTGAAGAGCAGCCTGGCACAATGCATCTTTTGTTTACATTTTTGATGCAGAGAAAATGCAGAGTGGATATCACCAATTCAGAATGATTTTTTTTTTTTTAAGTACCATTAATCTGGTAACTGATTATCAAGCAAAGTTTGATGTGGTAAAGACCCTAAACTATAGCTGCCACTTAAACATAAATTATAAAGGTGAATTTGTGTTAAAAAATCTTAAATTAAAAAGATGTGTAACAAATAGCGGCGCTGTAATATATATCACACTTCTAAACACACAATATTCCAGTGAGAAAATGTAAATATAAATATAATAAACTTGACATATATGTGTATAACACACCAAATAATTGCCCAGTGTTCTATATAACCATGAAATACATATATAAAAATTAATACATATATGTGTAAGATGATTGGCAACAGCCAATCAAGCTCCAGCAAAAGAAAAAAAGAAAAATATTTTAAATAAAGTTCAAATAACCGCTGGTGGTTAGTGCAAAAGTTCAAAGATGAATAATTGAAGTGAAATAAATCAATCAAATAAAATCTTCTGTGCTCTTCCACCACACCACAGTGACTTGTGCCTCCTCCCCAAAAGAAACGCACTCACCACAAAAGTATGCCCACACTTTCGTGAAGGGCCACTGCGCATGAAAAGTCCCTCCAAGGGGGGTCAATCGAATTCCCACAGATCAAATGATGTGATTGGTTAATTGGTTGACTGGTTAGGCTCCACACATGAAATAAAAAGGAAGCTCTCCATAGTGTGAATCAGTAAAACAATTTTTAATGCAAAGTTTAAAAAGCACTTCAAAGGTTCCACTCACATTTATCACATTAAAAACCAGCATAGATAGTGACACACAGCACCGCACTGCACTGCAAATCCAAAACCAATTCCAAACACTGTCTGTTAGGTGGTCACGGCGGACCCAAGGTGTACCAGGCTCAGCCTGTATATCTCTCACCCCCGTCTCTATGGCCGGACCTCCAGTTTAGACAAAACTCCACTCCTTCCTGGGCTCTCTGCGCTATGGTATCTCTCTTGTTAGTTGCCGCTTAGCCACGCCCCCGACATGTTTCGTCATAGGTTAGACTTAATCATGGGGTTGGCTAAGCGGTGCGACAATCACCTTTATATACCCTCCCCAATTGCGGTCATCGACTACTGCGCATGCGCGTATCAGAATCTTCGCGCATGCGCAATACACAGTTGGCGCCTGCGCACACCTTGTGTCCCCGTTCGTCCAATATAGCACTATTAGAATTCCTAAACAACAAATGCTACTCCAATTGCATGGAGTTGATGATCCTTCTATATTATTCGCTCCCATATTGATTGTGCGGCGGAGCTATTTAAACACTTCACAGTACATTTATATTAATTATATTATTAACAACACATAAATGTCTGATCTGTATACCTATCACATGAACGGCTAGATTACTATAAAATATGGGTATTTGTATTCAATTTAAAAGTATTAAAAGTTTTCAAAAGTTTTAAAAAATTGTTCAAACAATTTCACTTTCAGTTTAACTCTTTAGCGGTCACCTATTTTCGGATGGCCGATAAATTAATAAATATAACAATGAAAATAAGAAAAATGAAATTAAATAAAAATACAAATAAAAAAAAAAAATAAATATAAAAATAAGAATAAATAAAATAAAAAAAAAAAAAAAAAAAAAAAAAAAAAAAAAAAAAAAATAAAAAAAAAAAAAAAAATAAAAAAAAAAATGAAAATAAACAAAAATAAAAAAAAAATAAAAATAAAAATAAAAATAAAAATAAAAAAAAAAATAAAAATAAAAAAATAAAAAAAAAAAATAAAAATAAAAATAAAAATAAAATAAAATAAAATAAAATAAACTAAACTAAAAAATAAACCAAAATATAAAGCGAAAGTGTAAATGATGCCATAATGTATCACATCAAATATAAGTGAGACGACTGTATGACCCTAGAAATTACCAGATACACTCTAAGTCTCCTGAATGTTATACATTATAATATTAAAACAACTAAAATCGTCTTATGATTATCTAAAAATTATCTAAAAATTATTGATGAAACAGTTTAGATCCAATTCAATATTTAACCCTCTCGGGAAAAGACATTTGAAAAGAAAAATCCATTTTGTTTCCCTTTGGGAGAGGTCTCTAATACGGTTAGACCCCCTCCATGTCTGATGTACTATGTCTAGCCCAATAAATTGTAACAAAGAGGGGTCTCGTTGATGTTTTTCCCTAAAATGTAACGATACACTGTGATATCTAAACCCCTTCTTTATATTGGCCAAGTGCTCGGCTATGCGTACTCGCAATAGCCTCTTGGTCCTGCCAATATAAAACAATCCACACGGGCACCACATAAGGTACACTACATATGACGAGTTACAGGTAATGAACTCCCTTATATCAAATCTCTCGCCATCACCATTAGTTACATTCGTTGTGCCCCTATTTTGTACCCTTACTGTGCGGCAACAGATACATTTCCTGCAACTGTAAAACCCTTTGAGATCTATTCTCATAATATTTTCATCAGGGGGATCTAATATCTTTTTTACCACCTGATCTCCAAAGCTCGGTGCTTTTTTGTAGATGAATTTGGGTTGCTGTGGCAGGAAATCTCCAAGGTGTCTATCTTTACAGAGAATATGCCAGTGCTTTCTGTAGATGTTTTCTACTTCTTTGTACTGACAGTGAAAATTTGAGATGAATCCCACCTGATGTTGGGTATGCGTTACTTGATTATCTTTTTTCTTCAAACATTGAGCTCTAGGTATATCAGCCACTTCATTGATCAATCCATCTATAGTAGTGGTTTTATACCCTTTTTGAATGAATTTATCCTTTAGGACCCCGGCCTGTGTGTGGTAATCCTCAATTTCAGTACAATTCCGACGTACCCTTAGAAACTGACCCTTTGGTATATTTCTTATCCATGCAGGATGATGGCCACTCCTGATGGACAAGTAGCTGTTACGGTCAGTGACCTTAAAATATACTTTGGTACTAATAATGTTCGAACTACTTTTCATTATTGTTAAGTCCAGGAAATTTACTGACTCTTTACTGATTTGGTGGTCCAGTTTGATGTTATTCTCATTCTGGTTTAGATCCCTCAGAAATAACTCAACAGATTCCCTAGATCCCTCCCAAATGAACAGGAGGTCATCTATGAATCTACGATAAAATTTCAGTTGAGGTAGTTGTCTGCTGAAAATACGTCTGTCCTCCCACTCAGCCATAAACAGGTTGGCGAGGCTGGGGGCATATTTAGCCCCCATCGCCACGCCAACCTGCTGGGAGAAGAATTTTCCACCATACCAGAAGTAGTTGTGAGAAATACAAAAGTCCAAGATATGTCCCAAAAAGCATTTCTGCATATGTGGGATGTCCTCACGTTGGCTCAAAGCCCAATTTAAGGCTAACGAGGCATCCTCATGTTGGATTACAGTGTATAAGGAGGCCACGTCAGCCGTAACTAAAAAGGACTCTGAATTTGCATCCAACCTGATCTCCTGTAGCATCAACAGTAAGTCCGACGTGTCCTTCAGATAAGCTTTGGTGCACTTTACGCTTGGCTGAAGGAACTTGTCCAAATATTCACCCAACCTCGCCGTAACAGATCCAATCCCATTTACGATTGGTCGAGGGGGTGGACAAGATGCATTTTTGTGGACTTTGGGTAGTGTGTAAATAACAGGAATTCTACACATACTCGGCATAAGATATCTTCTTTCTTTTGAATTTAATGCGTTAGTACTATAGCCCCGTTCCACCAATGCTTGAAGTTGTTCCATATATGCTGTTGTTGGATCTGAATGTAACTTTTTATAGGTTACCTCATCATTCAACAGCTCACATAGTTGATTTTGGTAGAAGACTTTATCCATAACAACCACCCCTCCTCCCTTATCCGCTGGGCGGATAACAATATTTTTCCTTCCTTCCAAAGATTTGATGCCCTCCCTGATATACTCAGGGTTGACCCTTTTCTTCTGGGGTAATTCTTCAAGATCTTTCAGGACTAGGTTTTTAAACACCTCTATATAGTGGTTGCTGGGATTTTGGGGGTTAAAAATGGATTTATTCTTCAGTCCGCTATCTATTTTACTAGAACAAGTAGGCCTTATTGAGGGGTCTACTGGATGATTTAAGAAATGTTTTTTTATATTCATAGTTCTAATAAATTTATGAGTATCTATGTATACCTGGAACTTATTCATTTCTTTCTTTTGTGCACACTTCAGGCCTAAGTTCAATATGTTCAATTCTTTTGGTTCAAGCTCAACATTACTTATATTATATATTCCTCCATTTACGCATCCCTCATGCGTTTTTTTGGTGGATTTTCGCTTCCCGGCCCTACATCCCCGTTTTCTCTTTGAGGTATTGTAGGAGCTCTGTTTTGGGAGTGTGTAGGGCCACTCAGCCCCTTTACTCTCTGATTGCTCCCTTGGTTGTTCTTCCTTGGGGTATTTCCTCCTCTCCCCCCCCCCCCCCCCGTGGTCCTAAAAAAGAATTTTGTGGACCATTATATTTATCATCATTTCTCCCAGGTGTAAAGCAATTATAGAATGCCATATCGCCTCTAGGGTCTGAGAAATGGTTTGGGGGTGGGTGCTCATACTGTTGTTGCCAAGGATGAAAATTCTGTGGTGGATAGTATCCATATGGGGCATTTGGCTGACCCCCATGTCCATATGAGCTATTGGGTTGGCCCCCATGTCCATATCCCCTATTCATATACGGGGATTGATACCCATAATCTGATTGGGGACCTCTGCCTCTATCCTGTGAGGGTCTGGGTGAGTGATAGTTGCTATCATAATGGTTAATACCATTACTTTGTGACCCTTTTTGTTTCCCTTGGCCAGAGGTTTTCACCTCATTTTTTTGGGTTGTGCTTTTCCCATTTGGTCTTTTAAATTGTTCCGTACCAGAGGGAATTTGGGAACCTGTATCCTCATATCCTATTTCCCTAGAGTTTTCACTAGTGCCCACATTATTGTTCATCAAGTTAGTCTGCCATACATAAATATTTCCAGTTTTAAAATCATTAGAGTCTCTAATGTATTTTTTAACCTTTTTTTTCTGGGTTTCACGATCAACTTTTTCTAGTTTTTTCTTCATACTAGTGTTGAAATCCTTCATTGCATTGGAGTCCTTAAAAGATTCGAGTTTGACCTCTATACCTTTAATTTTTTCATTCAATAATCCTAATTTAATACGTTTTCTAGTTAAAACCAAATTCTGTAGTTCTTTACCCATTCGATTAAAAAATTCTAGCCATTCATCTGTATACTTTTGCTCGTTTAGTCCATCTTGGGGGGAAACCTCCCATCTTAGACTTCTAAAAATAAGATTCTCCTTCAAATAGTGCTCGAAAGTAAAAACATCCCACCATGTTTTTATCCTTTTTTCCAATAAGTTATCTAATGTTTTCAATAACCCTGATATATCCTCTTCACAATCGGTGATATCCTGATTATTAGAAAAAATATATTCGGGGTCCATTTGCCTGTTCAGCAAATAGTTAAACGCATCCATAGCTGCAGGTGGTTGAATAAAACTATAACACGTAACACAGGAGTCCAAATCAACCGCCCCTATTCGGACACCTCCCACCGCGCTCAGGTAATAACGGCCCTAAACTATAGCTGCCACTTAAACATAAATTATAAAAGTGAATTTGTGTAAAAAATCTTAAATTAAAAAGATGTGTAACAAATAGCGGCGCTATAATATATATCACACTTCTAAACACACAATATTCCAGTGAGAAAATGTAAATATAAATATAATAAACTTGACATATATGTGTATAACACACCAAATAATTGCCCAGTGTTCTATATAACCATGAAATACATATATAAAAATTAATACATATATGTGTAAGATGATTGGCAACAGCCAATCAAGCTCCAGCAAAAGAAAAAAAAAAAAATTTTTTTTAAATAAAGTTCAAATAACCGCTGGTGGTTAGTGCAAAAGTTCAAAGATGAATAATTGAAGTGAAATAAATCAATCAAATAAAATCTTCTGTGCTCTTCCACCACACCACAGTGACTTGTGCCTCCTCCCCAAAAGAAACGCACTCACCACAAAAGTATGCCCACACTTTCGTGAAGGGCCACTGCGCATGAAAAGTCCCTCCAAGGGGGGTCAATCGAATTCCCACAGATCAAATGATGTGATTGGTTAATTGGTTGACTGGTTAGGCTCCACACATGAAATAAAAAGGAAGCTCTCCATAGTGTGAATCAGTAAAACAATTTTTAATGCAAAGTTTAAAAAGCACTTCAAAGGTTCCACTCACATTTATCACATTAAAAACCAGCATAGATAGTGACACACAGCACCGCACTGCACTGCAAATCCAAAACCAATTCCAAACACTGTCTGTTAGGTGGTCACGGCGGACCCAAGGTGTACCAGGCTCAGCCTGTATATCTCTCACCCCCGTCTCTATGGCCGGACCTCCAGTTTAGACAAAACTCCACTCCTTCCTGGGCTCTCTGCGCTATGGTATCTCTCTTGTTAGTTGCCGCTTAGCCACGCCCCCGACATGTTTCGTCATAGGTTAGACTTAATCATGGGGTTGGCTAAGCGGTGCGACAATCACCTTTATATACCCTCCCCAATTGCGGTCATCGACTACTGCGCATGCGCGTATCAGAATCTTCGCGCATGCGCAATACACAGTTGGCGCCTGCGCACACCTTGTGTCCCCGTTCGTCCAATATAGCACTATTAGAATTCCTAAACAACAAATGCTACTCCAATTGCATGGAGTTGATGATCCTTCTATATTATTCGCTCCCATATTGATTGTGCGGCGGAGCTATTTAAACACTTCACAGTACATTTATATTAATTATATTATTAACAACACATAAATGTCTGATCTGTATACCTATCACATGAACGGCTAGATTACTATAAAATATGGGTATTTGTATTCAATTTAAAAGTATTAAAAGTTTTCAAAAGTTTTAAAAAATTGTTCAAACAATTTCACTTTCAGTTTAACTCTTTAGCGGTCACCTATTTTCGGATGGCCGATAAATTAATAAATATAACAATGAAAATAAGAAAAATGAAATTAAATAAAAATACAAATAAAAAAAAAAATAAATATAAAAATAAAAAATAAATAAAATAAAAAAAAAAATAAAAAAATAAAAATAAAAAAAAAAAATAAAAATAAAAAAAAAATGAAAATGAAAATAAACAAAAATAAAAATAAAAAATTAAAAATAAAAATAAAAATAAAAATAAAAATAAAAATAAAAAAAAAAATAAAAATAAATATAAAAAAAAAATAAAAAATAAAATAAAAAAATAAAATAAACTAAACTAAAAAATAAACCAAAATATAAAGCGAAAGTGTAAATGATGCCATAATGTATCACATCAAATATAAGTGAGACGACTGTATGACCCTAGAAATTACCAGATACACTCTAAGTCTCCTGAATGTTATACATTATAATATTAAAACAACTAAAATCGTCTTATGATTATCTAAAAATTATCTAAAAATTATTGATGAAACAGTTTAGATCCAATTCAATATTTAACCCTCTCGGGAAAAGACATTTGAAAAGAAAAATCCATTTTGTTTCCCTTTGGGAGAGGTCTCTAATACGGTTAGACCCCCTCCATGTCTGATGTACTATGTCTAGCCCAATAAATTGTAACAAAGAGGGGTCTCGTTGATGTTTTTCCCTAAAATGTAACGATACACTGTGATATCTAAACCCCTTCTTTATATTGGCCAAGTGCTCGGCTATGCGTACTCGCAATAGCCTCTTGGTCCTGCCAATATAAAACAATCCACACGGGCACCACATAAGGTACACTACATATGACGAGTTACAGGTAATGAACTCCCTTATATCAAATCTCTCGCCATCACCATTAGTTACATTCGTTGTGCCCCTATTTTGTACCCTTACTGTGCGGCAACAGATACATTTCCTGCAACTGTAAAACCCTTTGAGATCTATTCTCATAATATTTTCATCAGGGGGATCTAATATCTTTTTTACCACCTGATCTCCAAAGCTCGGTGCTTTTTTGTAGATGAATTTGGGTTGCTGTGGCAGGAAATCTCCAAGGTGTCTATCTTTACAGAGAATATGCCAGTGCTTTCTGTAGATGTTTTCTACTTCTTTGTACTGACAGTGAAAATTTGAGATGAATCCCACCTGATGTTGGGTATGCGTTACTTGATTATCTTTTTTCTTCAAACATTGAGCTCTAGGTATATCAGCCACTTCATTGATCAATCCATCTATAGTAGTGGTTTTATACCCTTTTTGAATGAATTTATCCTTTAGGACCCCGGCCTGTGTGTGGTAATCCTCAATTTCAGTACAATTCCGACGTACCCTTAGAAACTGACCCTTTGGTATATTTCTTATCCATGCAGGATGATGGCCACTCCTGATGGACAAGTAGCTGTTACGGTCAGTGACCTTAAAATATACTTTGGTACTAATAATGTTCGAACTACTTTTCATTATTGTTAAGTCCAGGAAATTTACTGACTCTTTACTGATTTGGTGGTCCAGTTTGATGTTATTCTCATTCTGGTTTAGATCCCTCAGAAATAACTCAACAGATTCCCTAGATCCCTCCCAAATGAACAGGAGGTCATCTATGAATCTACGATAAAATTTAATTTCAAAATTTTTCTTATTTTTTCATTTTTCTTATTTTTATTGTTATATTTATTAATTTATCGGCCATCCGAAAATAGGTGACCGCTAAAGAGTTAAACTGAAAGTGAAATTGTTTGAACAATTTTTTAAAACTTTTGAAAACTTTTAATACTTTTAAATTGAATACAAATACCCATATTTTATAGTAATCTAGCCGTTCATGTGATAGGTATACAGATCAGACATTTATGTGTTGTTAATAATATAATTAATATAAATGTACTGTGAAGTGTTTAAATAGCTCCGCCGCACAATCAATATGGGAGCGAATAATATAGAAGGATCATCAACTCCATGCAATTGGAGTAGCATTTGTTGTTTAGGAATTCTAATAGTGCTATATTGGACGAACGGGGACACAAGGTGTGCGCAGGCGCCAACTGTGTATTGCGCATGCGCGAAGATTCTGATACGCGCATGCGCAGTAGTCGATGACCGCAATTGGGGAGGGTATATAAAGGTGATTGTCGCACCGCTTAGCCAACCCCATGATTAAGTCTAACCTATGACGAAACATGTCGGGGGCGTGGCTAAGCGGCAACTAACAAGAGAGATACCATAGCGCAGAGAGCCCAGGAAGGAGTGGAGTTTTGTCTAAACTGGAGGTCCGGCCATAGAGACGGGGGTGAGAGATATACAGGCTGAGCCTGGTACACCTTGGGTCCGCCGTGACCACCTAACAGACAGTGTTTGGAATTGGTTTTGGATTTGCAGTGCAGTGCGGTGCTGTGTGTCACTATCTATGCTGGTTTTTAATGTGATAAATGTGAGTGGAACCTTTGAAGTGCTTTTTAAACTTTGCATTAAAAATTGTTTTACTGATTCACACTATGGAGAGCTTCCTTTTTATTTCATGTGTGGAGCCTAACCAGTCAACCAATTAACCAATCACATCATTTGATCTGTGGGAATTCGATTGACCCCCCTTGGAGGGACTTTTCATGCGCAGTGGCCCTTCACGAAAGTGTGGGCATACTTTTGTGGTGAGTGCGTTTCTTTTGGGGAGGAGGCACAAGTCACTGTGGTGTGGTGGAAGAGCACAGAAGATTTTATTTGATTGATTTATTTCACTTCAATTATTCATCTTTGAACTTTTGCACTAACCACCAGCGGTTATTTGAACTTTATTTAAAATATTTTTCTTTTTTTTCTTTTGCTGGAGCTTGATTGGCTGTTGCCAATCATCTTACACATATATGTATTAATTTTTATATATGTATTTCATGGTTATATAGAACACTGGGCAATTATTTGGTGTGTTATACACATATATGTCAAGTTTATTATATTTATATTTACATTTTCTCACTGGAATATTGTGTGTTTAGAAGTGTGATATATATTACAGCGCCGCTATTTGTTACACATCTTTTTAATTTAAGATTTTTTACACAAATTCACTTTTATTAATAGTATATTAAGAATTCCGTACCATCTACCCTCCAATATGCGGATGACGATTATTTTAGAACCTACATCCACCGACAAACTCCTACAATCGAACACGATACAGGAGAAAATTGATGTATATGTGATGAGACCAGACCAGTAGGTGACAATAATTTAGAGATCATTAATCTGACAACTCATGACTTTACATCTGACAAACTCACATTACTCAATCTGGGACTTAACTTCTGCCCGAGTGTGAACATGGATCATTTCAAAGTAGTCAAAGATCTGAATATGTTCGCTCATAAATTTAAATTTCAAACATCAATTTTAGAGTGTCAAATATATAAATGATGAACCCTTGGGAGATTCTAACACATTCAGGCTACTCGAGTTCACTCGCCCTGAATGCCATGCCCTCAAAATCCTCAATGAACTGGCAAGTGAGAGCTGTGACGTTAATTTTGAAGCCCTTATGAACAATGAGGACCTTGATGTTCCAATAGAGCTGAAAGAGGAACCTACATTATATTGCATTCCATATAGGAACAAATTGGTGAAATTTCCAACCCAAAGTAATCCAAGGGTAAATCTCTTCCTTAAGTTAGTTATGAGGGATTTGGAGACACTTAGTTCCAATTGGGAATGTAGAACATATACAAATAAGGACCATAGGGAAACCCTGAAAAACAACAGGAGCATTGGGAGATTGTGATCAAGCCCTCCGATAAGGAGGGCAATATTGTCATCATGACACAGGATTCATACATGTAAATGTGTGACAAGATTTTGTCCAATCGTGCATGGTATACAAAAAATTCCCCTCTTATGATAGCTAGGTTTCAACAGGAATTCTGTAACCTTGTTGATAGAGCTTTTAGACAGAATATCATTACCAAAGACACTAAAGATTTTCTCATCATTACCCATCCAGTAACCCATATGTTTTATGCTCTCCCTAAAACACATAAAAACTTACGTGATCCTCCAGGGCGGCCTATCATGTTGGGCATCAAAAGTATCACCTTGAAAGCAAGTATATTTGTGGACGATTATTTGCGCCTCCATGTGGAAAGTTTACAGACATATCTAAAGGACGCTCTCCATCTGCTAACAATTTTAGAGGGTATAAATTTTGAGGCAGATAATTTATTAGTATCAATTGATGTTGAAGCCCTTTATTCAATGAATTGTTGCATTTTATATTGACACACAATGCGTTTCTGTTTGATGGCTCCCACTACCTCCAGGTGCAGGGGGTAGCTATGGGCACTACTTGTGCCCCTTCCTACGCCAATCTGTACCTGGGGGGGTGGGAGCAATGTATCTTTGGATCTGAGGACTTGTCAGTGTACTTCCGCCATGTAGCCTTATGGTAGAGGTACATTGACCATATCCTCATCCTCTGGACAGAGCCTAGAGACACATTGACCCAATTTGTAGATACACTAAACTAGAATGATTTACATTGAGTCTACATTTTACGTTAAACATGGATGCACACACCACACCATTCTTGGACTTAGACATCATTAAGCTTCCTGATGGCTCCATCATTACCAATCTCTATAGAAAACCTACAGCAGGGAATTCTCTCCTCCATGCTTCTAGCGCCCATCCTAGGCACCTAATAAAAGGTATACCTGTGGGGCAGTACCTTCAGGTTAGAAGAAACTGTACAAGTGATTCTGATTTTAAAATTCAAGCCAATGGATTAAGGGATAGATTTCTAGAAAGAGGATACAGTCATAAGGTGCTCAAAGGAGCCTATAAAAAAGCAGTGGAGAGTCCACGTGAGCTCCTCCTGTTTCAGGGGGACCATTTACCTGAAGAAGTCAAAATCAGACCCATTGTGAAATTTAACCAACAGGGGGACCACATCTTTGCTATCTTGCGTGAGCATTGGCATCTGCTCACCCAGGATACCAGTAGCAAACATTTTGTGGACCCTAATCCACACATTCCTTTTAGAAGAAATCGCTCGCTGAGAGATAATCTCACAGCGAGCCACTTTGACAGACAACATGGGGCGGATCAATGTGGGACACGCCCAAAGGGTACATACATCCATCGCAACTATTGATGCTTTATCAATCAACTCAAGGAACCTTTGGTAATTGGGCCTACTACCATCTGGCTCAGACATTTTGTCAATTGTGAAACAAGGGGCATAGTCTACTTACTGATGTATGCTATGGCAACGTATTAAGGAACATGTAAGTGATATTAGGGATGGTGTCCTTGAGAGCCCCATTGCAAGACATTTTAATAAATGCAGTTCATGCAATGTGGACACCCTCTGGTTTACTGCAATTGATAAAATACATCCAAGACCCCGGGGGGGGGGGTTCGATAATCGCATTTTGTATTTGGAATCATACTGGATCTTTAATCCTAAAGCGAACTACCCCCATGGCTTAAATGGTTTTGTAAGCTATGCCCCTTTTCTATACGATTAGAGCCCTATCCATCATTGGGCTATGTTATACTTATTGGATCTTGGCACTATACATTCACCATGTCTTTTCAGGTTTATTTAGAGATAGGTTATATGCCCTCTCGCGGTGAGTCCTTGTCTTTTCCTAGTTTTTTGAAACCTTTTGGAATAATATACAATATATATATATATATATATATATATATATATATATATATAGCACTGTGCAAAATTTTTAGGCAGGTGTAAAATAATGCTGTAAATTAGGAATGCTTTAAAAAATAGAAGTGTTAATATTTTATTTTTCTCAATTAACAAAATGGAAAGTAAATGAACAGAAGAGAAATCCAGATCAAATCGATATTTGGTGTGACCACCCTTTACCTTCAAAACAGCATCAAATCTTCTAGGTGCAATTGCACACATATTCGAAGAAACTCGGCAGGTAGATTGTTCCAAACATCTTGGCGAACTAACCACAGATGTTCTGTGGATGTAGGCTGCCTCAAATCTGTCTTATCATGTAATCCCAGAGAGACTAAATGATTCTGAGATCAGAGCTCTGTCCTTTGATGAGTACTGTTGCTGCTGGTAGGTTTGTGGTGATGCGCAGAGTTTTTGGTTGGGATATGCGCTGGGGGAGGTGGTCTGACTGGCCGGTGATGTGCACCTCTGGGGGTGCTGTCCGTGCGTTCCATTTGAGACTGCTTGGTTGTTGCGGGTGTGTTCTTGCATTGAACTCACTTCCGGTCGAGTGGCCATCTTGGATAGTGGAACGCTGTTTCACGTCTTGTGTTGTGCATGGACGCACTTGCCCCTTCCCCCTGGACGCTCATTCGTATCGGAAACGCCATTTTTATTAGGTGAATGTCTGTATGTAGGACAGTTGGTTTGCATTGAGTGATTTGTGGCACCCCCTTTTTTGAATCCATGAGGATGGGCTTTAATAGGCTATTCTTTGGTTTAATTGGTCAATGGAGAGAGGACCCGCCCAGCACCCTGTCAACCGCCCCTTCCTTTGGGTGTATATATAGGGGCAGGTTGGCTTTGGGGACTTTCAGGCTGGACTGTGGGTTCCTCAGGAGACCCAGATATTTATCGTTTCTGTCCCCTCCACATATGGGAGGTATTTCCATGCATTTTGCAGAGATGTGAGATATCTTTACCCTTTATTCGTTTCATTGGTGGGCGATATATATCTCAATATTGGTAAGCATTGTTGGCTGGATGTCTCTTTCTTTGGTCTAGTCCACAATGGGTGATAATTTATCCCAGGTACTGATATGTATATTTATTTGTTATTAGAATAAGGATCCTTTGATTGACTGAGACATTGGATGATATGCAATTGTTGCAGGGATTACCTAACCTCTGATTGAATTTTGACTGGCTTATCATATCCAGGTGGGTTGTGTGTTTTTTACAACACAGCAGTGAGTTTGATATTATCTTTTTTTTAACACATGCATAGTGCTTTATCCCGGTATAGATACGGGATTATTTAAATATAATGTGCTCTTCTCCTTTATACTTCCAAGTTTTGAGGGTAAATACCTTGTATCCTCTGATATAGCTGGGTTTCCTTCCCTGTGTTTGGTGGCTGACTGAACGTTTTTTCTTTGGTCTCGGATGGGCCAGACAATTTTAAGGTACACTTTTAGACTTTGTTGAGTGCTGTGGTTGTTTTTTTTTGGCCTTGTTTTTTCCTCCCTTGCCCCCCCCCCTTTTTATTTGTATTCCTTTCCATATTCTCTTCCACTCTTTTTTGAAGGATAGGTAGTTATATAGCTTTGTGTATAATGCTGTATGTTGATAATGTTTATATTTGTCTATACACAGCATATGTGTGGAGTTATATTCTATGGAATGAAGCCCTGAGGAAGCAGCCATTTGTTCCGGGAAACTTGGCAAGCTCCATACAACACAATTATACACATTATGCTATATATGCTATATTATACCATTTGATGTTTTGTTACACATGCGGTAATTTTATAGATAAAGGGGACTATTTGTTAGCCCCTTTTATGTATTTGGATATGTATCTTCTATGTATATTTCAATAAACGTTTGTTTTTACGAATTTATGCGTATGCTATAACATCAGGGAATCACCACTTAAATGCCCACTTCCTTACATTCTCCACTGTCTCCTTACTATTAATAAATTCTACACTTAGATACTACTGCTCTCTTTCCAGTTCTTGTTTTGTTTGCAATGTAATAGTAGCCTTTTCTGAAAAAAGAAAAACAACACAATAGCTTGCCGCTTGATTTAATAATTGGAAGTTTGTATAGAAATAAGTGTCAAGATTACTTTGTTTTCATATGCTGAATGGAATCAGCTTCTAATTATAAAATGTAAATAAACTAAGTTTATAAATAGGCTAGGTTGTCGAATATGAACAATATAAATGGCTAGTTTGCTTTCTTTCAATTTAATTGAATGGAATTATAAATTATACAAAGTAAACAGAACCTGGGCACATTTTCACTTTCCTGCTGCTTTTCTCAGATTCATTAAAAATTAAACCAGCCAATCCCCAAATTAAAGACTTCACTATTTATTTCTACAGTGTTTTATATATGATTGAGGAAGAAAAGCTAATTCTAAGATGTACTTATTGTTTTTCCCCTTAGAGCAGTTTGTTCAAAAGGGTTTCATTGAGTTAGAGAGAGTTTTATTTGAGAGCTGTCCAAGGTGCTGACTGCTGACTGACTAAAGCAATGTGAAAAATAAAAGGTGTGATAATATTAATAACAACATTTCCCATTGACTGAACAGTGAACTGGTTGCCAGATAAACTGAAAGTGAATATAGATTTAAATCTATTGCCTGCTTTACAGGTTCCTATGGGGCTCTTTGTCATGCTGTCTCACAACTCCTCTTTTCACTGCTTTCTCCTTCTCAAATCCAAATGTACATCACAACCTGCTGATACTCATTCTTATTGGTAACCTATCTGCCCTTAAGCTGCAACTTGTGCTAGTAAATCCTCTACTTCTAAATTTTTTATTGTGTCATGCACCACACCGGGTCTGAATCTTCTTTTGTTTTGCCTACCCTGTTACATCCAAATCTTCTCTTTTACCATCCACTGCAATGCCCGAACCTTGTTTGTACACAAACCACTAATATTGAACCCTTTGTTATGCCACCCACCTCACTGTCTCTGAATCTGTAGATTTTACCCATCCTTCCCCTTCTGGATTCTCTTCTCTTATTGCAGTATGTGTATCCATCAAGGTATTTTTTAAATAGTATAAGGGGAAAGTTACCTGTAAATTAAACTGTTTAAAATGTGTACATTATATATACATAACGAATAACACATTACCTACATAGTAACCTAGTGGGTGAGGTTGAAAAAAGACACAAGTCCATCAAGTCCAACCTATGTGTGTGATTATATGTCAGTATTACATTGTATATCCCTGTATGTTGTGGTCATTCTAATGGTTGTTTAAACTATTGATGCTCCCCATTGATACATTGATACCACCACCTTTTGGAATAATATATATATATATATTGTGACAGTAGGAGATGCTGTCTAGGTGGAATTGACGATTTGGGGGACACAGGGTATGCACATTTGCTTGGTGCAAGGCTACAGAGCATAAATGTGGACTGGAGAGAACTGCTTTTGCAGCTTTCTCCAGGTTTTGGTATTTGGTCATGGGGCTCTGTAGTTTGGAGATTCCAGAGTGTCTTGGGTGGGACAGAATCTCCAACCCTGTGTCCAGATTTTGTAAATTGCCAGCGGGGTGTGTGCTCAGGTGAGCACAGCACTTATAATGAGTGTATGGGAAGACTTCATGGCTCCCAGTTGGAGACTGCTCCACACCCAGAGAGACAGCAGGTCTCCAGGAGTCAGAGAGGTTGCAGGTTGCAGGAGGCAGCCAGAACGTGCGACTGCAAGAGGCAGTGCAACAGCTTGAGGACTAAGGCCAGAGCGAAGCCGTGGGCGCTAAAGAGAAGCCATCTTCAGTGAGGAAATCCTGTGGTCTGTGTGACCAGGACAAAGCGCAGAGGTACTGCTAAAGAGCCAGGTGGGCTAGCATTTTCTGTGAGTGTTTATTTGCTGGAGAAGAACCCCTGTGTGGGAAAACTTTATGTTACAGACTTTCATTTGCCTTTTTAATAAAAATGGGCTATCATGCCCTTAAATATAGTTCCTGACTGGCTTGAATCACTAACAAACGCATCTACCATGAGAGCTAATGGTCCCCCATGTTACAAGTGGTTGTTGGATGCGGGCACAAGACGGTGGAATCCAGGTCCTTGCTCCACAGTGAGTTCAAGTCAGGAACTATTGGCTGTGTATCGAAGTGCAGCCAGGCAAAAGGCATTGCGTGTTGCAGGTTGTATACCTGTGAATGAAAAGTCAATTTTTTTTTTTTTTCTTCTATGAACTGTTTGTGTGCATGAGACAGCACAATCTGTGTGTGCACTGTGCAGGTGAGGAAAGCTTGCATCAAGTGAAAAGCAACTTGCTTTAAAGTGACAGTGCTTCATTTTTTGCTGGAGGGCACAAAAGTGCAGTGAAGTGACTGCGAATATGGAGAGCCCACCAGTGTTTGAATCTGCAGTGGATTGGTGCAAGCGGCACCTAGCAGCACTGAACCCAGATAAAGAGGAAAGCAAGCCAACCCTCAGTGCAAGGAGAGAGTGGGGGCATGTTGTCTCCAAGTGTCCTTTGTCTCAGTCTCCAATACAAGGTGACAAGGCCAGACAAAGGTCTGCAACAATGTTTAGGAAGCCTGATTTGAGTCCCAGGAGTGTCCAAAAGGTTGATCAGAAGTTCAAGAAGTATGTGGTTGCCCATAGCAACCGTGGTGATGTCAAGTCTGCGAACTATGCAAGAAACGTATTGCCGACAGAGGATCGTCGCAAGTTGAAAGCAACAATGCTTCAAGGAGTGAAAAGTCGCTGCATTTGGGAGAGTCAGCAAAGTGCAGCTGGGAGACCACCGTTTCCATTAGCAACCAGAGAAAATGTGCCAATGAGGAGCTACAGGGAAGAGGTGCCCCACCATCCTCAGAGAGATGCCAGTGAAATTATGCATGTTGGGAGAGTGCCATCTCCCTTAGCAACAGGAGAAAGTCGCCAAGTAACATGCCAGGAATGTGGTCAACTGGGGCATGGGATCTTTTCTTGTCCTAGCTTGTGGAATACAGCTGCTGATATTGTTGCTGGGCTTAACTCTTCACCTGCAAGCCCGGAGTCCTGTGTTAAAATGCTTGCAGTCACCCCTGGCAACAAAGAAGAAATTCCTGTTGTGCCTGCTGCAGTTTCATCCTATGGCCACCAGGGAGAGTTGGCCAGTAAAAGTGCGATGAAGGATAGACAACGTACTCAAATGAAGCCAGAGTTAACTGCTACAGATTATGGTAAGACTGTTGCAGTTTGTGGGACTGATCCCAGTGAAGTGGGAGTATATCCAGCTGGGAGATCAGCAGGTGTAAAAATGGACTTGCTGCAGTGTGCTACGAGTAGTGGGGAGACACAGGTTGAAGCTCAACCTGCAGCAAGGTTAAGAACTCAAAAAGACTGGACTCTGTATGTGCCTGGTGTAATCCAAGTGGTAACCTAGGGGTGACCAATACAGTTTGTGTGCCAGGTTCCCTAGTGACAGGTGCTACAGAGATGCCCAGGGAAACCTCCCAGGAGCCCACAATGGTGAGGCACGTGGTTTCCCAGGACAACTGTGGAGCCACCCTAGTGGGCAAAAGAATGCCTTTGGAGAGGAAGGATGGTGTGCTGAGCGGCACACAGGGTGCTGTGTGTTCTGACCAAAAACAGCCTGTTAAAGCTTATAACACTGCTATGTCTATGAATGCTGAAGGTAAAGGTACTGCTGATGATACATGTACTTATGGTGATGTGTTCAAAAGTAATGAGAAAAGAGGGATGTCTCCCTTGGCAACCAGACGCAGAGCCTCAGGGTTGTCCATGGAAGTCTCAGGGACTCTCCATGCGTTTGAGCCAGAGATTTTCCAGGACAACACTGAATTTGCTCTGGTGGAACAGACTGGGTCTACACCATGCAGTGAAAGTTTATGTGAACAGTGCGTTTACCATATGTGTAACCCAGTTGGTAAGGGGTTAAGTCAGCTGGCCACAGCTGAAGGTACACAGCTGAGTGTGTTAGCGCCTCAGGAGCAAGGTGGTGAGGGTGTATTGCAGCCTGCCTTGTTTGAAGCATTAGAAAAGGGTAAAAGCATGTTGTCAAAATGTGATTTATATAGAACTGACAAAGGTACTGTTTGTGCTGCTGAATACCAGGTGCCTCCTAGAGCAGATGATGAGGTACTGCTGATCCCTCATAATAGAAGCGCAATAAATTGGGACGGTTGGGCCAAACAATTACTAGCCATGTTAGACAAGGCTATGTTGAGTGACAGGGGTGTGAATACAACAACTGCTATACCAGATCAGGGCGCATGCATGGCAGATGTGGTGTTCACAGCCCAGCAGCTGAATGTCAAGTGTCAAGGTGACTCGCAGAGGCTTATTGGTGAGTTAGAGGGCATGAGTGGGAGACATGCGTCTGACAGTGGTTCAGAGGAGCGTCAGGCTGTGATGGATACCTCCAGTGAGGTGGAGGCCCCTTTAAATTTCTCGGGCCCTCAAGCTGCAGTGAATGAGCCCCTCCATGTCTCTAATAAGGGAAAGGTCCCCAAAAATGTTTTGCATATTGATGTGAAGTGTGTAGAAATTACAGATATGTTAGTGGAACTGCTTGAACTAGTGAAAGCTCATTCCTTGTATACCTGGGTGCCTCCATTACAGTCAGATGTGGTAGTGCTGCATGGTACCAAAGGGTGGAGCCAGGTAATGCAAGCTGTGCTGGGTAACATTAATCACCAGTGGAACTGGTTGGTACGGTGCTTATTAATAGTCTGGCAAGTGATCTCACAGTTCCCTGTGAGGGTGCTTCCGGATAAGGTTCAGTACGGAAGGCGCTCTGGGGGGCTGCTGGAGACATCAGAGGTCTCTCCGCCTGATGCGTTGATGGACATGTCTGCTAGTGCGGTCCGAGGTGCGGCTGAGCAGGGTTTAGTAAATGGCGCGGATACTGCCTCACCCGCTAAACCTCCTAAGAAGGAAGGGCCAGATATGGACGCGGCAAAAGCAGACATTCTGTCTGTCACCTGCAGAGAGGTACAAGTTGGGGTACCCGGAGATGCTTTTAAATATAGTATGGCGAGGAACAAAAATTGTGACATGGAAAAATGTGAGCTGGCAAAGATTGGTTTTGCTATAAATGGGTCATGTGTTGCTCAATGTCAATTGCTAGGACAACTGCCCACAGAGATTTGGACAACAGGTGAAGGGAAGCCTTGTGAAGGTCCCATAGGGGGTAGCTGCTCACCTGTGTGTTGTCCCTCCTTGGGCCTGGCCCTACCAAACCCTGAACAAGAAAGAATTGACGGTATCGGTAATTGGAGAAATGGTGGTGTATTACTGAATGTTAATGTAAATAATGACCTTGATATGGCCATGAATAATTTCTTGGAAAATGAGCATGATACACAGATGTTGAGCTCTGGGGAGTTGGTAGTCAAAGGTAAAGGCAAAAGAGTTGGTAAACCCAAGAGACCTATTGTGATGGGTAAAACAGGTATTAGTGAGGGAAAAGGTGGTTCCTCATCAGGCGTAGTGTCTGGAGCAAGTTCCCTACAGAATCCGGAAACTGAGTTGGAAGGAAGTAGCAGGAAAGGCAGGGTTCCACCAGAAAAGAAATGTGAGCTCAGGAACCCCAAGGATAGAGGGAGTAGGCTGAGGATACAGAACTGTAGGACCCCGTTGCGATCCAGAGTAGGGCGTGCCTGGAAACGCACCCGAAAAAAAAAATGGGCCTACGCAGCGAACAGCTGGCGCAGAAGTGCCCCAATCAAGGATTCGGGCTGGTGTGTTCCGGCCCCTTCGGGTTCGAAACAAGGGGAGGGGATATGTGACAGTAGGAGATGCTGTCTAGGTGGAATTGACGGTTTGGGGGACACAGGGTATGCACATTTGCTTGGTGCAAGGCTACAGAGCATAAATGTGGACTGGAGAGAACTGCTTTTGCAGCTTTCTCCAGGTTTTGGTATTTGGTCATGGGGCTCTGTAGTTTGGAGATTCCAGAGTGTCTTGGGTGGGACAGAATCTCCAACCCTGTGTCCAGATTTTGTAAATTGCCAGCGGGGTGTGTGCTCAGGTGTCAGGGAATCAACAGAAGGAGAAGGGCTTTAAGACCCAGAATCTCTGTCAGGAGAAGGAGTTTAGGACCCAGTATCCCTGCCAGCAGGTCACATGGGCCTATATAAGGAAGTCTGCTAGTGTCTGCAGTTGCTGGTTTGTCTTCAGCTCTCCCTGTGTTCCTGTGTCCTGTATTATCTGCTGATCTGATCTCCTGTGTACCGACCCGGCTTGTTTTGACCTGCTCTTCCTGATCCTCTGGCTTGACCCTTTGGCTTGCACCTGACTTCCTCCTGCCTGCTCCCAGCATCTGACCCGGCCTGGCTATTTGACTCTGCTTATCCTGCTCCCTGTACTAAGACGCAGCTTATCTTAGGTCATTCTGATCCTGGACTGTCTCTC